>VMKM01002390.1:0-73674 GCA_008360985.2 Macquaria ambigua
TATATATATATATATATATGTGTATATATATATATATATATATATGTGTATATATATATATATATATATATACATATATATATATACACACATATACACACACACGTGTGTGTATGTATATTTATGTGATTAAAAAAGAAGAAAAGCAAGCATTGTAGTGACATCCCAGTGAAGATGAAGAGTCAGGATGATGAAAACTTACTTGAAAGTGCCTCTACTTTATAGCATTATCTCCTCCAGCTGCTCCATGAAGTCACAAGCTGTTTGTCTCTGGGTCACATCGCTGCAGACAGCAGAGATAAAAGTTCATGATGATAGAAACAAATGTGCTATCCCTCTCTTTTACTGTTGTTAAAGTAGCTTGTTTTGACTTACAAACGGGGAGAGTACAGATGTTGATGCTAGCAATTGGCTAAAGAAAACGTTAGTAGTTATTCTCCACCTGCTGGACTGACTCTAGTTATGACAGTAAAGGGTTACCAGCTACACAGCTAGCTACAGCTTTCATTGTGGTGTTGTGTCAAAAATCCATCATACTGCAACAATATTTAACCTAGCGTAAAACGTTAGCATAACAAACCTAGCCGCCACCCAATCTACTTCTAGCTTTTTAGTTGTATAAGTTAGCCACATTTAGCTAACGGTAAATGGTCTAACTTCAATAAAGTAGGCATGGTTACAAATGAGGACGTATAACACCAAAAGTACAGTAGCATGACTACATACAGTAGCTAGCTACATAAGTTATGCTAACGTTAGCAGACAGCTAGCTTATCTTTAGCTAGGAATTCTTCTTTCTAGACATTCAGCACATCTGGCGGGTAAACCGACACAAAGCCTGTAATTAACGCTTTCATTTCATTTATTAATTTTGTGGGTGATGATTATTCCCACCGGAATGACATTAAACATTAACGCTATGTGGATTAAACAGCAGCATCTTGAGACTGAACAGAGGTTTAGCATTTTCCAACGCTAAAATGTTGATATTCAGCTCTGGGAGTTGTGTTGTTGTACCACGTTTTTATTATTCTAACCTGCATGACTCACCTTTTGAAAACAAACCACAAATTAGTTTCTGGTCAGATGTTTTATCATATAAATATAAGTCTGATATTTTGGCCCCGTTCAGGACTATCTCATCCACTCAATCCAAGGAAACTCCCGGAAGCTCCCATAGAAAAGCTCAGGGAAGCAGCTGCGGAGGTGTGGCGGTTAATCAGACTTTTGGCAGATCAACCAGTTAGTCTTCCTACTCATCCACGGAGTCTTTTCTTTTGTAAAATCGAAAACACATTTTTGAAAACACTTTAAATAAATCATAAATCTCGCCTTTGTGTCGCTTGTCCCCGTTTGTTTTCGAGTGGAAGACTCATTGTTGCCCCTTGTGGACGTCGAAAGGAAAACAGCAACTACAACAGCGGTTCTAATTACCAGTGGGTGTTCTCTGCTCTCCGGCCTCAGGGGGCAGTAATGAGCCTGGTACGGTTTAGCGCACCATAATGACGCGAAGAAGACGCCGCACAAAACCGACTTGGACAAGCGACACAAAAGTGAGATGTATCCGGTATCTGAAGTGTTTTCTAGTAGTATTTTTCGGTTTTACAAGAGAAAAGACTTCAAGGATGAAGACCAACTGGTTGGTTTGGCAAATGTACGTCTGGTTAACCGTCCCACCTCCGCTAAAGAGCTGCGCACGGCAGCTTTTTAATAGAAGCATCCGGGACTGTCCCACTTGTTTTCCTCCAGGTTCCAGTGACTGATACATGTGACCTCTGGGGCTGATAATGTACTTTCTTTTACCTGTATTATCTATTTTGATGTGATATGATGATGGAGTTTGATTGGTTTACTTGTCTTTATAGTGCACCAGTCACCTGTAGAAAGACTTAGACTTATTTGTAATATGTATTATATATATATATTATATGATATTATATATTAGACCAATATATCACTTACTGGCATATTGAATCCAAAACCTATTACTGGTGGCCTTCAAAACTGATAGTTTCACTGAATTAAATACTCGTTATGTTTCTAACGTAATCGGTTTGATGCCATCAAAGTACAAACTATGACTTTACCTTCAGGTTTGTCGGCCTAACATTTATTCTGCAGGTTCAAAAAGGTGATAATGAGTTTTTAAAAACTCACTCTTTTCTACAGCTCTCACCATCTCTTCTGATGCTCCATGAAAAAAACTAACTAATCACTTTAACTCCAAACAGCAACTAAATGGACCTTGTTTAATGACACTTTTTTCTCAACTGCTGCCTCCAAAGTCAAGAATGAACTTGAGTGAAGCTCTGCTTTTAAACCTGCACGAGCGAGAAGATCTTTACATTTTCAGAAAAAAAATGGAAATTGTAACATCTGCAATTCAACAACTGGGCAAAATCTGCTGAGGAAGATGTGATATGATCAAAGTAGACCTCATGGTGAGATTATTTTCTCAACTGAACAATAAAGAATAAATAGAAATAAAAGAAAATTTGTCCATAACCGTGTGGCTGCTGAGTGTGAAGTGTGTTTAAAATACAGTGGGGTTTTAAAACAAGAAGACACGACGTGACCGTTAACTGCTGCACGATAATCAATTATTATACTTTTTGGACAAAAAAAACCCCAAAGAAAATACATGATAATAACCCTGACTAATAACAGATCACAAGAATTAAACAAATCAATGCCTTCAGTCACTTATCATCAAAGAAATGTGGTCTGATTACAACACTGCCAACCTATTCATGTTTAATGATATTTAAACTTCTTCAGTGAAAAAACACAACTGATAAAATTAGTCTTAATGATGGATTTATTATTGGTTATTTGCGTGTGAATGAAATAAGGCACAGTCACATCTTTAAACATCCAAACCTGAAAATAAAAACAGCGGTACTAAAATAATTAAGACTCGACTTCCGATTGGGTTTGACATCCTTTCAGCTTAAATTAGACACTGAAACACGACGACGCTGCTGTGCTGAAGACTCAGTGGGTCTGTGTGTGACACATGGAAGGAATCAGACGGCCGGTTAACAGTGAAAAAAACAAACCGAAACACAAAGAACAGAAGGTCAAAGAGGAGCGAAGGTCAGTTTAAAGTGAAGCTTCATCCTCACTGAAACTGTCTGCAATCAAACACACACAGTGAGTGAACTATGTGAAGTGGACGTGTGACATTAGTGTGAACAGTAACACTGATGGGGACAGTTATACAGTACTGCAGCTGTTCCATTAGCTGTATTCAATGAGACTAAATATCTTCTAATGTTAAAGGTTTTGCATGTTTTATTTTGCTCATTAACTCCTGTATGTTTTACATCACTGCTGATTCATTTCCAGATCTGTTTTTTGATTGATCTACCTGCAGGCAGCCGAAGGTTTCACTTCAGTTTGCTGCTAAAATCAACTCGCAGAGACTTGGTCAAAACCATCAATATCGAATTATAGAAATAAAGAATCTTTTCCAACATCGATCTATATTATAGCATTATATGGCAAAATGCAAAATCATGTGAAATAATCATATTCATAAAGGTTTCTACTGTTCTGACATCATGACAATTCTTCACACATGTAAAACTAAAATTTAAACTTAATGATTTAGTTTTTAATTAGTGCTGTAACTGTTGTAACTGGGGGCGTCGCCACTAGGTTTCGGTTTTTGGTTTTGTTTCGTGTTATGTTGTTTTGATTGCATATATCTGAAGTAAAAGAACAAGTTTATCACAAGTAAAAAAGACTCTCCCTGTTGGTGCGTTCAAGGATGCTTGGACAGAGCAGTGACAGCAGGCTGCAGAAAAGCAAAAAACAAACACATTCATGTTCGTGTATATGTACCATATACATTTTACATATTGTTTGTCAGTCAACTGTCATTTTTCGTTGTCAGAGTGTTCTTGAATGCACCATAAAGGGCAGTAAACCCGTAATGTTATATTGTTTGCGGTTATTTTACCTTTTTTTTTTATTAACTTGACACTTGAATATTCTTTTAATATTTTACATATTTCATTATTAGTCTATGTTCATTATATATTTTTAACCTATATGTTCCTGTTAAAGAGATTTTTGATCTTTCCTGGTTGTTTCAAGTCTCTGCAAGTTGATTTTCACAGAAATAAACTAAAATCAACGATTGAAAGGACGGAAATAAATGTAAAATCTGTTGGTATGACTTTGAAAATAGTTGGCAGTGATGTAAAATATAAAATTTGTAATTAACAGGCTAAAAACATTTAAAACCAGCTGTGTGATCCTTTAACCTGCTCTTCGTCTGTGGAGGAAACACATTCTAACGTTGTGAGAAGCTGAACCTCTCTGAACACACAACCATCAACATAAAAGGGTCATAAATAAAATCAAATGATCCTAATAAAAATAGAAGTGGAGTAAAACGATGCTGAAGAAAGAACAAACCAACCAAACTGTAAAACTGAAAACAAGCTAACGTCTAGTATTCAAGTAAAACAAAAAAAACATGTTCTTCAAATGAAGTCTGGTGCTCAGATCAGAGCTAGTTTAGTGACTTAAAACTAAACTAAAGCAACAACATTTGTACAGTACTTAACTAAAATAACGTCTTTTGCATCCCTTTTTCTTTTTGTGAAGGCTAGAAGAAGAAGAAGAAAGTGCTTCAAACTGAGAGGAAGAGGAGGAGGAGGCCGAAGACCTCGTCAGACTGGAGGAATTTAACTGGGAGAAAGTCTGTTCATATTACCAACAACATCTGATCGGTTTAAAGTCACAGTGAAAGAATGCGTTAGAATTTTGTTTGTGGTGCTCACAGCGCTGAAAACGACATTTAAAGAATTAAACAGCAACGTCCAGTTACTTTGGATAATTCACAGATTTCCGCTTGAACTACTTTCTACCAAAGAAACAAATGGTGGACAGTGTGTTCTGGATTATCCAGAGTAACGAGGACACTGTTTCTGGAAAGAGACGTTGACACGCTGTGAACGTTGTCATCAGCACAAACTAGCTTCCATTCACCTCCATTGTTATTCATACAGCAGGTGTGTATGTGACACAGGTAAACTCAGTGCAGTCACTCTGGTTGTTAAAGTAGCAGAGTTTCACCTCTCCTTCTGCCCACACGCACACTTCCTTCCTCTCTCTCCCTCTTCCTGTCTTTTGTCTCTCTTTTCATGGAGTCGATTAACTAACATTTAAATGTAGGTATCATTAAATTCATTTCCACCCCTGATAGAAACCCCAGTGTACCAAAGCCGGGCAGAGTCCGACTCGCGTCAGGTCCTGGTCGGGAGGAAGGTTTGATCCCTAAACCAAACCTGTCTGCGTGGTTAGATACCACCAGGTTTTGTAAGTTGGGTGACCCGACCCTTTAACACTTCTCCATGCCTGTGTTGTTTCTGTAGAATTAAAACAGTTGAAAGGACTTTGACAAGCAGCCCCACAGATTTGACTTTACTGTGTTTTCTGCAGCTACAGTGTGAGTCAGCTGGTTAGCTTCATCAGAGAGTCTGTGTCACATCAGATCTCAAGTTGTGTGCTTTCTTTTTTTCTCCTTTTGGCAAACATTTAGTTTTTGTGTGGCGTCTTACATCGAGGGAAACCAAAACTCTGTTTTAACCAGCTCCTCTATAATCTCTCTGCAACATCTCCATTTCAGTCGCCATGATTTGACTCTGCACTCGTCTCAGGTGTTTGGTCGGTGTCTCTCTGATCGCCTCCGTCAGTCTGGATTGTGGGGTGGAGGTCAGTGGGGCGGGCGGGACTGCAGTCTCCGTCTTTGCTTTCTGACTGCAAAGCCTCGTTTTCGGTATCCGGCTCGTCGTCGGATGACTCCAACTCTCCATTTCGAGGGCCGAGACTCTGGCTGCTGGTGTGAGGCGGCTCGGCGGGGTCGTGTGAAGCAGAGTAGCTGGTTGAGGTGTGTGTAGGAGGGGGTTCAGACGGACTATCAGCATGTGAGGGTGCGTTAGAGGGCGAGGGCGGCGAGGTCTCGCTACCGGTGCTGCAGTTAGAGTCATCGGCGGTGTCGGGCTGTGAATCGTCTCTGGACGTCTGATCACCTGCAGACAGACTGCTGGCAGTTGTTTTGGGAGTGTGTGTGTCATCTGTGTGATTACTCTCTTTTGGAGTGTATTCAGTTGAGTTTGGAGTGTGTGTGGGCTCAGGCTGCTCCGGCGTTTGTTCTCCAGAGTCCAGGGTGTGACAGCGACCCAGGGGCCGCTCTCTCAGCCGGGGCCCGGCGTCGAGGCTTGCTGAGGGGCTGCTGACCTCCACCGTCTCCCCTCGCCTCAGCCTCCTCTTGTCTGGATTCACCTGGGAAGACAAACCAAGACCAGACCATGAGACCGGGATGAAGCTACAGGGCTGTAAAATATAAGGAAAAGTATTTTCAACAACAAGTCTATAGTAAGTTTGTCCTGCGGGTGGCGCCAGAAGAAAGGTCATATTTTTACAACTTTATTGAAATAAGCAGAACAGGAAAGGTCATGTTGTTACCTAAAGGGTTTATCTTCTGTACGGTGGCCATTTTGGGACATTTCAGCTTGTCAGGCTCAACTCTACAGAGTCAAACTTTCATCAGTCTAAGCTGGACTTTGAGTTTAAGCCCGTTAGGATAGCAACTTGTTAGCATCCAAGTGTTATCATAAAGACCCATTCTAATCCCTTGTCCCTGTGTTAAATGTTCACTTATCTATTGATTAAATTGATTTTTATATCAAAATCCCTCTCTTTTCTCTCCCTGCACATTGTTACAATATTTTTGATAACTCATCTTGAACTCAGGGGCGGTTAAATAATGTATCTGATGAAATGAAACGAGCTAACCATCATATAAAACCACATTTGACCGTTAGCTTGTGGGTCGTAGTAGCTAGCAGAGCGATATGTGTCAGACGTGTGTTTGGAGGGAAAAAACACTGTTTACATTTTCAAAGAATGTGGTCGAGGCTTAATTTTTCTAATTTTAATTTCTCTCACGTCCTCCTTCTGATCTAACAAGGCGGGTAAAGGAGGTGTGAGTGGAGGCCCCTCGGCCACGCCCACTTTTGAGTGATCCAATCAGCTCTGAGGGATCTGATTTGACCCTTCCCACATACTCCATTTGACTTGGAAATACGACACATTACTGAAACTAAAGATGCTCCAACTGCCGTTTCACTGTGATTTTAAGCTAGCATGCTATGTTGCTATGCTAACAGGGTACTCCAGTGATTTAGCATTGCGCTTCCAGAAAGTTGAGACGAATTAAAAGAAAAATTGTCAAGGTCGAGGCAGCTGAGACTTTTAGTCCCTTGTATGAGTGAAGCTTCAAAGACACTTGATCCTACATTTCCCATAATGCAACCAGTAACATCTTTTTGTAAGACGCACGATAAATGCCCACGTCTTTCCAACTCCACATCTTGCTAAATAAATGGTAAATGGCTGCATTTATATAACACTTTTATCCAAAGCTCTTTACAATTTGCCTCTCATTCACACACACACACACACACACACACGTGGAAATTATGACCTGTTGGTGGCGCTACAGGAGAAGTCAGGGATCACCAAAGTCATTAGGATTCATCCTCTGAGGATAATGAATGTCTGTAACCAAATTTCATGACAAGCAATCCAATAATTGTTGAGATATTTCACACTCATTTCTAGAGCCACGTGGCTAGCAGGGCTAAGAACAGACAGGGACTCTAACAGTGAGAACGTGCACCTGTGTGTACCTGGTTATGGGTTGTTGAACACCTGTGGGGAGGACTAGAAGAACCTTTCTTCATCTGCTGAATCCTGAATCAAAGCACATCCAAACACAGTTACTATACATTTACTTTATAATCTTATTTTTGGGTATTTGAGAGCTGGAGCTTGGTGAGAGGCCACCTGCTGATGGACTGGGCCAGCTTCTGCCTCCTGCCATTGGCGTGATCCTGCAGCCTCAGACGCTGGACGAACGAATGAGCTGCAGCAACAACGAGGGAAATAAAACCCTAAATACTGACTGACAGGATTTCACTGGGTTACTCACATTACCTGAATTTTGCTAAAAGACATCTAAAGAACTTTGACAAAACATCTGATAACAACATATGAAATATATCAAACAATTCAGTATGGATTAATGATAACCATTTCTGATATTGGTTACCCAGAGCTCCTTTGGGCACAGAGAGGAGTTTGATTGGTTCAGCGTCAGGTGAAAGTCCAGATGCTTTCTGCAGAGCTCTCAGGATCTCAGTGTTCTGCAGAAGAAAATGTTAAAAAGTTAGTTTTACTGCTCATAACGTTACTCTTTTGTCCCTTATTTTTTCCCCCACCGCCTTTGCGTCAGTTTTGCGTCAAGTCCCGCCCTCACTGTGCTGTGATTGGCTAGTACTCGTTACTGATTGGATGCTAGCTGTGAGCGCTCACCGAACAAAGAGAGGGGAAAAACATAACACTGAGCACGAGTGGAGAATGAAAATGAGTAATTTTCCCTTTTTGTATAAATAAAATTGTGCATTTTTGGATTAGTCCTGTCTCCAGTGCATCGTACAGTTGCTCTTCACTTCCTACCCAGGATCATCTCTTCTATGAGGTGTGGCTGAGTGACTTACTGCCTTAAAATAATTTGGCCTATTTTACTATCTTATACAGCTCTCTAACTTTGTTTTTCTCGATGGCAGTTGTGGTTATGAATACGTGATTTGCTGAGAAGCAAATGTTATATGAACAAGGGGTTAAATTGAGCTGCATCCCCTCTGTAGATATAAGGATTTAAAATATATTTATATTATTATTACATTATCTTCTAGTATCACCAGTGTTGATAGAGGGAAAAAAGCCAATGTGTACTAGCCAATCACAGCACAGGAGGGCGGGACTTGACGCAAAGGTGGTGCTAAAAAAATAACGGCACCATGACACACTTCATCAGATATAGTATATACAGTTTAGTAAACCGGGCCTCAGTGTCCCTGTAGTGTGTGTGTTCTGTCCCACCTTGCCGCCCAGTTCGTAGGCGCAGTCCAGCGGCGTTCTCTGCCTCTTGTTCCTGAGGCCGGGCGAGGCTCCGCCCCTCAGCAGCAGCTCCACCAGCGCCTGGTGTCCGCTCCGCACCGCCTCATGGAGGGCCGTGTTCCCCTGAAGGTTCACCATGTTCACCAACGCATTGCTCTGCACAGACCACAGATCATCTTATCATTAGACCAGGGACTGCAGTGCACCCATGAGGCAAGAAATCTTTGATTCGGACCTGAACTTCTCCAAATATTTTAGCAACATCACCAAATCAGCCATCGGTCAAATCATTTCTTTCATTCAGTGATGCACAAACTCTCATTCATGCTTCTGTCTGCAGCCATCTAGATTACTGTACCTCATTATTTGCTGGACTGCCCGAGAAATCAATCAACCGCCTCCAACTTGTACAAAATACCGCAGCTAGGGTTCTTACAAGAACTTGAAAATATGAGCACATCTGCCTTCTTCTTGCCTCATTGCACTGGTTACCCGTAGTGTTCAGTGTTCTGTTTTTGAAAAGTGCTATATAAATAAAGTTTATTATTATTATAAAAAGGAATTTAATATCTTTTAGAAACAGCACCTTCTCTTTCTCAAGCTGTTAGTGACGGCTTTTCCCTGTCTTTAATGCTCCTTCCAGCTTTATTCAGACATGACAAGACATTTACAGAAAGAGCCACAAAGCAAAAAACACTTAAAGTATAAAAAGGGGCTGTTGGTCAGATTATCACTGTGGTTGTACAAGGAGTGTTTAACCTCTTTTGCCCCGTTTTTACAGACCGATCTGAGAAGAATCTTCTTAAAACGGTCTCTGTCACAGTGTTTCCTCGTTTACTGAACTGGTTTATTTTCTGTGTGTTTACCTGTAACAGAGTCGTGGCCGTCTCCAGGTTTCCACACAGACAGGCTTGTATTAGAGGTGTGTTGCCATAGTGATCCTTCTTGTTCAGTTTGGCGTTGCACTCAAGCAGAAGCCTCACCACCTAAACACACACACACACACACACACACACACACACAGTCACTTCATCATGCGATTCACAGCAGACTCATTTCTTGACTTCAACCAAAAACCACTCAGTCAGATTGTTCAGACTCTAATGACCATGAAGTTTCATTTCTCTGAGTAAATTCAGTTGATATATATAATTAATTTCTTATTGTAAACAAATCCCAAGAAAAGACCAAAACCAACATCATGTGGTGTCAGAAAAATCGGAAAAATGAGTTTCCAACCGCAAAAATTCACGTGAACGCAAAAATGTTGCTACACGACTTGCAGAAAGTTGAAGTCATATATGCAGAAACATGGTGGACGAAAGTAAAAGTTTGGTTGATTGTAATAAACTTTTTATTAATTCACGTATTGCATATCAATTTTCGCTCATATATAATTTGTAATATGGAATTAGGTTGTAACCGTTGGTTAGAGTGACCTAAATCAGTTAGAAAAGTTATTTATTAGCATTGACTCTGATAACATGTCCGGTAAAGCAATATTTGAGTGGTTTTAGGGAACGTACTGGTGCAGCAACAAGTCAAAGAGAAGGGGATCCCTGGAAACAGCTGTCAACATGTTTAAACACTCTGAGCATTAAAATACAACATCTTCTTTGGAGTGTCCATGTTGTTTCTGCATTACAAAGTTGGAGAAACGACTTCCCAACTCTGGATATGGGACCATCCGAGGAGCACGTGAATGCAGCATTAGTCCGTCTCTCAATACTGTCTGACTTCCTGTCTGTGGCTCTCAGCTCTAAGCCCAGTGAACCAATGGGCTCACATATAGTTTCATGTTTAACAAAGGCTCGCTGTAGTTTTTAGCAAACACTACTCAAACCGGAGGAAATAGTGCATTTGTTGGGGACTATTTTCAGCGGCGGATGAATCCACAGTGAGTATTTGGGGCAGCAGGACGGTGTATAAATAAACTCCAGTGTGTGTGTTCATGGTGATGAAGGAACAACAGTGAGGCTCACTGATGTGTTTTTAATAGTATTTTATGGCTCAGAGGAAGAAGAGACATCAGGCTGTGATGAACACACAACACCTGTTAGTAGATACTGCAATGGAAATTTGCTCTGTATCTGTCTTTAGCTGATCTTTCTCCCAGAGACAATGGGAGACTGTAAGACTCTCTCCTGTGTTATCCTCGTCCTTGAAACTACTTATCTGACTGGCGAATTGTTTCTTCCTTGGGAGGATACAGTGTGTGGGCAACTGAGGTAAACCTGCATGCAGCTGCTGTAAACAGTAGAGAGCCCAACCTTCAAATGTAAGATTTCTCTATAAAGACAATGTAACCACGCTTCTTTTTACTCTCTTGACTGTGGCACCCGTTGAGTGCACATCAGTGGGTCCTTTCTGCAGAAAGCTTAATAAATACTCCAAAGACTTTGGTGAATCTTTATTTTCAGATTTCCACCACAATACGTTCACTGCTGGTTTGATCTTTTAATGGATTTGTTGACAGTAAGGAAAATACAGATCATCATCAGACTAAATCTTTTTCCTGCACTGCTGTCTTTTTGCCACAGGGTGGTGCCAGTGAACCAAAAGCATGAACCAGACTTCGGTACTGCAGAGATATCAGGGTTGTGGTTGACCCACTTCTGTAAAAATTGTATTTTTATCTCTAGCTGACACAACAGTGTAACACAGCACTGTGTCATTACAGCACTGTCACCTCCACCAGGAGGCCTGCTGCCTTAAAGCACTGACGATGATTCTGCATCCAGTCCAGGGACAATGTTCATTAAGATTTAGTATTAACTGGACCTACGTTATAAAATATTGTTGCTCTGTATGACTCGGCATGAGGCTCCTGATTTGTACCACCTTCCTCCTACCTGGATGTGGCTGTTCTGGCTGGCCAGGTGGAGCGGTGTGGCGCTCTGGTTGGTGCGGGCGTTGACGTTGGCTCCGTGGCGGATCAGCAGGGCGGCCAGCGCAGCGTGGCCGTGCAGGGCGGCGACGTGGAGCGGTGTGAAACCCTCCACGTTACAGCTGTTAACCCCGAGAGCTCCGGCCTGCAGGACAGACAGCTGAGACACACAGAGGACACAGGATCAGATCAATAAACTGTCTCCTGTCTGCTACATTCAAGAAGCCCAGATCAGATGTTTTTGCATGAGCTCAGATCTGTTTTCTTATAACAGTGTGAACAGTGTTCTGATTTGGGACTTTCTTATGTGGTCCTAAATCAGCTACAGGTCGGATTTTTTGCAATGCGACCTTAGTCTGAACAGTCCTCCATGGATCTATAAACAGAACTGGATACAGCGTCGGAGGCGGGGCCCCGTTCATTCCTATGAAAGTTGCTCAGTGATGCATGAAGCCAAAAAACTTTGACTTCCTGGTATAAAATTACTCGGATCTTCCTCATAGCTTCCACATCGTGCGGCCCATAGAGCGAGAGCACTAGCGTTTCCTTTAGCCCCGCCTCCCAGCCGCTCACATGAACCACAGTGACTCTATAACTCTGGATTCAGCTGTCAGTGAAGTTTACAACTTTCAGAACATAATGATTTAAATAAGGGCTGTTTAAGTGTTCGTACGGGGAAGTTGATGTCTCTCAAAAAAAATGATCCTCTGATTTACAGACGTCTCTTTCACAATGTGAGTCTGTGGGAAAAAGTCTTTTGGGGCCAGTGTGCATCACGTGACGGACCCGGAAGTTGTAATTACACGGTTTGGCCCATGGATGTATTATAAGAACTGGATCTGGACCCAAAGATGGCGCCTATTCAGTCCAATAAGAATTGATCGCCTGTGGCCCACTGAATATGCGCAGTAGTGCTTCTGGCCCCGCCCTCGAGTTCCCGCTCGGCCCACAGACTTTACATTGTGATGACGTCACAGATTTTAAAATCGCTTTTCTCGACTCGAGGAACGTTTTACAAATATAAAACCTCCATGGATCAAAGATTCATAATAGAAAGTTAGTTAGTCATCATGGAGCTTGTTTGCAGTTGGAGGCGTCCTGTCAACAGTTTTACCGACGTCTCTTTAACAATGGTGGCCTATGGGGAAAATGCTTTTTGGGCCGCAGGGGAATTTTTCGCTGCAATACCGAGAGTGACCACTGGGAAAAAGGCTGCGCGGCAGTGCGGTATCCAGGTGTTAATATACATCCACTGTTTGGCCTCTAGGTCAAACTGGCTTCAAAGCCTGGCGCACTTCCTGGGGGGTTGGAACAGTCAGATCTGAATTCATGCGACTTTTACGTCACTCTAGATCGACACTCGTCCCAATTCTGCTCTGGCGGGAGTCACTCTGTGAATACAAACATTGATTAAATTAAAAAAATTAAAATGTGGGTCTCTTTGTCCTCGTTATCATCGGCTCATGAATTTGTTGGCTTCCACTGCACATCAACGTATAAATGAAACCGTGAACGCTGACTTCAGTGGAACGACAGAGTGCTGCGTGTGATTTTGGCCACATTTAAAAAATAATTATATAATAAATAAAAATAATAAACAGCCAAACAAAAAAATAAATCAGATCTGAGCAATAAATCTGAATTGAGCAGTGAGGCTCGCAGTGTGAACGTAACCAACTGTCAGCACGTGAGTTCAGATCTGGTCTCTGAGCGGCTGTCAGACCTTCTGAGTGGGAGCGCAGTTCGGACACTGACACAGCGGGTGGCAGAGTAGAGCCTCGGACTGAAGCTCTCCTTCAACGTCCTCTTCCTCATCCATCCACTCCAACAGGTAACGCACCTGAACACACACACACACACAGATGAACGAGTCTTGTTCTGCAGGACAGAAAATGTGACGTGGACTGCTTCTGCTGTAACTCTGTTCTCACCATCTCCACGTCCCCATCTGCCACGGCACGCAGCAGCTTCTCCACCTGTCAATCACACACAGCGTCAGTCACCATGGAAACAGCAGCAGCATCAAAACTACAGAAGAAATATGGGAGGGGAAGTACTACTGTTTGTATTCCAGCTGCTACTTCAGTTATTACTACTGCTGCTCCTGAGAGTACTACTACTATTACTACTAGCAGACTGAAGGATTGTTGTTACTGCTACTTTCTGAGTTGTATTTCATTTGAGTTTTGGTTTTTAGTTGATCTGGAGGTGAGTGTTTCCTCTAGTGTCAGGTGGTTCTTCTCTCTGTTACCTCTCGGTGCCGGACCCGTTCTGCCTCCGGTTTGGCCTCGGAGCCCAGAGAGGAGGTGCTGGAGACAGAGGAGCGACGGCTGCTGCAGTCTGAGGCCTGAGGGGAGCGACTGGGAGACTGAGAGGAGGAGGAGGAGGAGGAGGAGGAGGAGGAGGAGGAGGAGGAGGAGAGGGGACAGCTGAGTCAGGTCAGCTGAGTCTGTTTTAAGCAGCTTCTAAAAACCATCTTTAAAGTCTCTATAGATCTCCATCCCTGTTTAATGGCCTGGTTCTTGTTAGATTGGTCTGTCTATATTATAATTTAGTTTTTCTTGATTTTTCGTGTGTGTGAAGCTCTTTTTAACTGTGCTATATAAATAAAGCTTTACTTACTTACTTACTGAGACTACAGCTGCAAAAATGACAGTATTTTCAACAGTGAGGAACAGAGATCTGAATTAATCTGAAGTCTGTTTTTATGGGAAGCAAAGTAAAAAAGTATTTTGCGCCTTGTTTCAGTTTGTGCTGCTCTGCTGTATCTGATCCCGGATTATTTAACAATAGTCACTTCAGATCCTTCACATAGGTAAAAAAGCAAACTTTTAATGAGCTTTGTGGCTAAAATTAATGGTGGAAGTTGGGAATTAATTGAAGGAGAAGATGTAGTGGTAGAAAACTTAAATATCCTGCGGGAGAAATTTGTTTTGCAGACAAGAAGTTGAGAAAAATGTACTCCTCTTGTTCTATTCTCAACTAACTCTTTCTACATAGCACCCGTTGGTTGTTTTAGGGTCACATGAATATTTGTTGCTCATCGGGTCTGACTCTGTGACCTCTGACCCTTCGGGTTTACCGGTTGCTTGATGGAGACACGAGGTGGAGGAGATGGACTCACATCGACTCCGCTGCGCTGCCGGCTGTTCTGAGTCGACTGCAGCAACATGAGGATCTACAGGAAGATAAAACACACGTGAGTCAGCAGCGTAATATCCTCAGGCAGGCTGGAGGAAGACGGTTCAGCTCAGGGAATGAAATGAATAGTAATAATCTTTATTTATAGAGCACTTTTCTAAACCCACGTTACAAAGTGCTTCACACAAGCAGATAAAAAAAAACTATTTTCCAACAGAGTAACAGCAAACAAAACAAATAAAACCAGCAAAAGAAGCTCTCCGATAAAAGTATGTTTTAAGAAAAGATTTAAAAGGGTCACTGACTCAGCTGACCTGATTTCCTCAGGCAGCTCGTTCCAGAGCCTCGGGGCTCTGTTCGAACACCGTCACCTCCAGTTTTCAGCGGCGCCTCGGGAACAGATAAAAGACCTGAGGCTACTGGCTCGTATGCGACTAAGAGGTCAGATATGTAGCAGGGAGAGAGGCCACGGAGAGCCTTAAAAGTTAACAGTAAGATCTTAAAATCTATTCTAAAACTTTCTGGGGGCCAGTGTAAGGAGGCTGAAACAGGCGCGATGTGGTCCCTTCTCTTGGATCTGGTTAAAAGCCTGGCAGCTGAGTTCTGAACAGTCTGGAGCCGATCAATAGGTTTGTGGTTGAGGCAGGTGATGAGGAGGTGAGAGTCTAGACGTGAGGAGATGAAGGCATGTGAAATGCTCTTTGAAAGATAAAATAGATTTGGAAATATTCAAGTTTTGTTGTGTGCTGCTCAAAGCTTAAGAATCTTTGATATTAGATGAACACCTGCCACCTGCCAAATGCGGGGTCAGTGCAGGCTGTGGCAGGTATACACTTCAGGTCACCTGCCACCATGGCAGGTAGGTTTTTTTTATATTAATAAATATTATTTTTAAAAGGCAGTTCTGAAGTTAAGAACAGTCAGGGTTACATGATATATTCAGGCACCACTGACCACTGAGTGGCTGGTAGAAATGTTCAGTGAGCTGCCACAGAGGAAGGTGAGGAGAAAACCAAATGTCAGACCCTGTCTCAGCTGATCTGAGGTCAGGTTCTCTAAGAGGATCAGAGAGCTGCGTTCCCACGACCCGGCCGCTCAGCAGCTGACCAGATTAGTTCAACTGCAGAGCTCAGAAACATGAAAACAATGTCAGTTCAGATGGAGTCATCGCTTCGGTTTCTCTTTTCTTTAGTGATCGGGGACCAGCAGCCTCTCTGTCGGTCAGTTTAACAGACTGCTGCTCATGTAGTGACGCAGCAAACAGCTACAAACAGTACGAGAGTCAAACTCACTGACTCGCCTTCAAATTTTAACTATTTATAACAAGAAATATTCATGACTGAATAAGCAGCGGAGGAGGACGTATTCAGATCAAATACTTAAGTAGAAATAGTGTAGAACTACTGTTACTTTGGTAAAGTTCACAAGTATTAGTGTCAAAACATACTAAAAGTACCAAAAGCAAAAGTACTCATTATGCAGAATGGCCCATTTCAGATTAATATATATGATATTATTGGATTATAATTATTGATGCATTCATGTGTTCATCACTTTAATGTTGCAGCTGGTAAATGTGGAGCTCATTTGAACGACTTTAGCTTAATCCATAATAATATATCAGAATTTATTAGTTGATTTATATTTAGTATTAATAATCTGAATCTGTAAAGTAAGTAGCATAAAATTGACACACCCAGGGAAAGTACAAGTACCTCAAAATTGTACTTAAGTACAGTACAGTATATATATATATATATATATATATATATATATATATATATATATCAATTCTCGATTAAACGGTTTTAATGAAACTTGTCTGTAAATGACCAGAAGTGGTTCAGATTCATCGTTGCTCCAAAATCATAAACCAGAAAAAGAATCCGAACCTACACAACAGGGTTCGTACAGCTTTTTAAGATTCAAGCACTTTCAAGGCACCTGAACCAAACATTTCCAGACTCTCGAGGCAGCTGCTTTAATTCAAATGATGCAAAGTTGGATCAAATCCACTAATGAGGAAAAGACTCTTCTGTGTTAACGAGGTAATCAATGTTTTTATCAGCTGTTCACAGAGACTGGTGGAGTCCAGAATCATTTTGGGTGTTTAACCTGCAGAAAATGCTTCAGAGTCAGAAAGCAGCTTCAGATTTCCACTAACGTCAGCCGGTTTTGAATCCAGGTGCAGGTCCAGACAAAAACAGGAAAGAAATCCAAACAGAGGAGTATGAAAATGGATACGACGGGCGGACCTGAGCCAGCTGCGGCACAGAGAGCTGTTGAAATGATCGGTTATGCTGAAATTTAAGACTTGCTTGCTGTTTCAAAGGAGCTAGACAGCATCCTGCAGTGAAATCCTGCATCACTGCAACACTGAACACTTTGAATATATTCAAACATCTGAGGCCGACAGAACCTGTTGGAACCGTTCAGCTGGTGTGTGTTCCCTGTGTGTCGCTGACCTTGGAGTTGAGCGCACACTGCAGCGGCGAGTCTTTGCTCTTGTTGAGGACGTCGGTGCTCGCTCCGTTCTCCAGCAGCACCTGGATGATTCCCTCGTAGCCCCAGCGGGCCGCCATGTGCAGCGCCGCGTCGCCTTTATCGTTCTGCAGGTCCAGGCGGCACGTTTGGACGTCGTAGTACACCAACGCCTTCACACACTGACACACAGCACACAGCCGCCATCAGAGCCAGAAACATCTTGTGCAGCTGACAGTTATTTTCATTATCGATTCACATATCCATTATATTCTGCATTAACTGATTGAGTTAACTGAAAAGTTACCAAACAAGTTACAAAAGGAAGTCGAAAACAGTTAAAAACCCAAAAGCATGAAATCCTCTCACTTCAGAATCTGCAACTAGCAAATATATAAAATTGGATTTTTAAACAATGAATCTGTTAATTAAACTAAAAAAAGTTACTCTTATTTTTCAGACCAGGGTTCGTACAAAGTCTTGAAAGTTTGGAAAATGTTAAATTGTAACCGTTATGTTTTCAAGGTTAGGAATAGGCTTGAATTCCAATACAGTCCTTGGAAAATGCCTGATTTTCAACATAATCTGGTGTTTCATCATCGACACAATCACTCATGGAAACCAAACATCTGTTAATATTTAAAATGAAACAATCCTGTCGACATATTTGTTTGTTGGAACAATTTAGTTAGTATGTGATGATAAAGGCTTCAGGAGTCTGGAAAGTTTTGGTTTAGGTACCTTGAATTTGACTCTGTACGAACCCTGTCAGACTCTCCTCTAAACTTTGGTTATTTTGTGAAGTACGGTTTAGTTTTGCCTCTATAGGCCTCTGAAAATTAAACTGCTCGCAGTTTATAGTAACGCATCCCATAATGAGCAGTCTCATGATGTAGATGCTGCTTTATATTAAATGGTCAAGAGCAAAAAAGGTTTGGAACCACTGGACCAATCGACTGATTAATAAAACTCAGGTTATAATGAAGACACAGTGAGTGTTTGACTTACGTCCTCGTGTCCGTACATGCAGGCGAGGTGCAGCGGTGTGTTTCCGTTGTTGTCCTGAGCGTCCGTGTTGGCCTTGTAGTGCAGCAGCAGCAGCTGGAGGACAGAAGGAACATCAATGATCAAGTTTAATGTGTGATATTAGTATTATTGTAATCTTAATTCATCTGTAAATATCTTTATTCATCTTTCTTAATGTCTGCTTTGTTTTGGAGTTTTAAACCTGTAATAACTATTTATATTGGCCACGTGGGGGCAGCAGAAACAAGTTGTGATAAGTTGATATGTTGAACTTGTTCACAAACAGTTGCTTATTTCCACATCCAGCAGTTACAGAGCAACATGATCTTTCATGTCATGAGTCGTGTTTGTGTCTCCTGATGAATTTCAGTCCAGTATTTCCTCTCTGTTAGCTCTGTGTCTGAAGGAAATATCTTCTCTTTAGCTGCTAAATGCTCCACTGTGTTCACCAGCTAGTCTCTAACTGTGTCTGTTTGCTGCTGGGCAGGTAGTGTTCAGTAGTTTTTTACGGCTTCTTCTCTGAAAACGACGCTCTGAGAGGCTGAGAGGGAACCAGAACAGATAAACAACGAGCTGAAACTCACATTAAAGCTCTGTAAAGCCGAGCGCAGCTGCAGACTCAGATGGTAATTCTCTGGAGGTTCATCACTACCAGAAACACCCAACAGATTAACATTTGATACACTGTTCTTGTAAAAATATAAATGATAGCCTATTTTTCTGAAGAAAAGATAAGCTTAGCTAGGATAAGATAAGATATAAGATAGGCTAAGCTAAACTAATCTAAAATAAGCTAAGCTAAGCTAAGATAAGACAAGATAAGCCTTTATTGATCCCCAGAGGGAAAATTCAGTTGTTGCAAAAAGACAGAAAAAGGTACACAGAAATAGGGAAAGTAAAAGATAAATAATAAGAGGTGCATAAAACTAGAATAAGAATGGAAGAAAAAATAGAAACTATACAAGAGCAATGATAAATGGAGGGTATTTTCATGACTCTTTTGTATTATGTACACACACACAGACTCATGCTAAGTGTAGGAGTGTGAGTGTGTGTTTTCACCGTGACTCCCTGGTATCCCCGCTGGCAGGCCAGGTGCAGCGGTGTGAGGGCGTGGTAGTCTGTGGCGTTGACCGGCGCTCCTTTACACACCAGCAGGTCGATCAGCTGGGACTGACCTGCCGCACACACACACACACACACTTTTTATTTACATGTAAATTAGGGTTCCCCATCGTTAAAGGATCTTATGGTTTCTCCCTCTGCGTGTTAACGGCTGCTCACCGCAGATCGCCGCGACGTGCAGCGGCGTGTAACCTCTGTCATCTCTGGAGAACGGCGTGACGATGGACGGGTCGTTCAACCGCCTGCAACAGGAGGCCAACAAAGTTACCTCACAGTGGGAGTCAATAGGCTGGACAGGTTAATTAGAGAACTTACTGAAACTCCAAGGACAGAGAAGTGACAGGTGATCTCAGTTACAGTGATGAGTGCTTGGGAGAATAAATAAATAAATAAATAAATAAATAAAGATTTTAAATGGTCTTTAATGAATAATCTGTCTTTGTGAAGCTGTGCGTCAAATATTTAAGTTCATAAAATGCTGTAAAATCACACACTGCTCACAGTTTTCTCAGGGCGATGAGAGCTTTATCAAGTATTTAGATGCAAATTTGACTTGTGTCCCCTGTCGGCCACCGTAGATGATTCTCAACAGTTCACAGCCACGAGAAGTTGAGCACAAATTACATGTTAATGTGTGTGTGTGTGTGTGTGTGTGTGTGTGTGTGTGTACTGTATGTGTGTGGATTCAAGTGGGAAGTGAAAGAGCAAGATGGCTTTTTGTTCCTGATTCACACAAAAAAAAAAAAGAGAAAAAGGGGAAATGAGCTCAAATAGAAATGAGGGTTTCCTGGCAGCATCGTCTCATCTCCAGTAAAACACTTATAAACATTATGAACATGACTTATAAAGCAGCTTCATTAACACACTTTATTTCCTCTGTGTGTGTGTGTGTGTGTGTGTGTGTGTGTGTGTGGACGCTGACCCGGACAGCTGGAGGTCACAGAGGTCACAGGAGCAGAGGGGGTGACACATCCTGACGTCCTCGTTGCTCTCTCCTTCGCTCAGCAGACGTTCCACCTCCACCTCGTTTCCATTCGCTATGTGCTACAACACACACACACACACACACACACACACACACACACACACACACACACACACACGGGAAATTAATGTAATATATTCATTCTAATTTATTGCAAATTGAGACCTCTATGACCCCTACATCACTCAAAAATATGGAGGCCTAGCTTAACATTTGCTGAAACGCATCGCTCCAGCTGCATTAACAAAATTAACTATTTTGATAATTGATTAATCGTTAAAGTCATTTTTCAAGCAAAAATAAGCAAATATTTGACATGTCAGCTTCCCAAATATGAGAATTTTCTTCCTTTCTTTGTCTTAAATTCTAGTAAACTGAATATCTTTTGGTTTTGGACTGCTGGTCTGACTAAAATGAAGGGAGGGGAAACCCATTCACTTCAATACAATCTGACTTTGTTGGAGCAAACATCTGGGGGCCACCAGAGGAACTTCATCAGCCTCAACATTCAGCCCTCTTGGGTGCAGAGCGGTGGTTCGGTTTCCTGAGCTCACCTCAAACAGACAGTGGATGGGCGTGGCAGCGCTCTGAGACAGCAGACTCATCCTCGCTTTGAACAACGCCTTGTCATTCAGCTCACCTGAGCCCTGAGGGGACAGAAACAGGAAAACATGGGCGACCGCCATTACCACCATTAACCCTCTGAGAACGGACTGCAGTCGTTGCTTCCATGATCCTGTTTAAATTGATCTAAAATAAAAACCATTATAGTTCGAGCATTCATTCTTTTTGCAGCTGAAAGCTCAGGCTGACATGTTTCCTGTCATCACGTTGTACGCTTGTGTCGCAAGTTGATGATGTCATTACGTTACGTTCAGTGGAAAATGTGGTGACAACGGCATCAGTTATCAGTCACTATGGTTTATTGACTTACAGCCTTTTAGCTCAGGTTGTACAGATTTTAGGGATATGAAGCAATTTAGGATAATCCAGGAAATGACATCACAATAAGCAAAAATACCACTGTAGGCTGTGGGGAAATATTTCTGTTGCAGATGAAAAATGCCTTTGCACTCTGCTCAAAAAACTGAGCATATCTCTAAAACTAAACAATGTACAGAGTTCAAATAACTTGTGGAGTGTTAAGAAATATTTTATTCATGTTCCTACATTCAGAATTCTTTTGGATCAATATTCAAGGGTTAAACGCTGCTGAGAAACAACACTGGGCTGACAGGAATAAAATGAGTGTGACTCACATGGTGTGTGTCCTGCAGCTTCCCCAGGTTGATGAACTCCACTGCAGCCTCGAAGGTGCTCAGACAGTAGCTGAGCTCATCTTTACTGGAGTGGCTGAAGCAGAAGTTCCTGATGTAGCTCAGGTTGGCCATCCTGAGGACCAACACCAAAGTAACTCAATGATTAACTACCTACACAGCCAGAAAACATTTCCTCCAGCTGTTTTCAGAGTTTACCACATGTAAATATCAAAAGGAGCACATTAAGTTTGACTCCCTTTAGATTAAACTGACAGATACTGAGCAACAGTGAGGTTCCCGTTCACACTCAGCATCAAAGAGTGCACCAATTTTCACCTTTTTCACCACATTGTCTGTTGGATTTTTCTACCAAAGCTTGTGCCATTAGAAAGATGCCTGTCAAATTGATCAAATCTACTGAGGGAAGTTTTGGTGAAAGTAATCAAGCCTTTCTGCTCAGTAGGCTTCGTCCTCTGGGGATCATGAATGTCTGTACAACATGTCATCACAATCTATCCAACAGCTGTTATTTCAGTTTGAACCAAAGTGAACGGACTGAGCGACATTTCCATCCCTAAATAGTTTCCTGTTCCCCAGAGGATGAATCCTACTGACTTTTCCTCTAGCACCACCTTGAGGTTGACATTTGTGGTTTTGAGTGAAATATCTCAACAACTAGTGAATGGGCTGCTGTGAAATGTGGTTCATCGTTCATGTTCCCCTCAGGATGAACTGTAATAACTTTGATGACCCTCCCTTCATCTAGCGCCATCATCAGGTCAACAGGTAATGTGTCCAACACTTTGGTTTATGACCAAATCCCATCAGCCTCAGCTGTACTTCGTGTTTACTGCTAATTAGCAAACATTAGCATGCTAACAGGCTAAACTAAGATGTGTTAGCATTTAGCTCAAATCACCTCTTAGCCTAAGTACAGCCTCTCAGCGTTCCTAGCATGGCTGTTGACTCTTAGGCTGCTGTCAAATAGTAAAAAAAAAACAAAAACGATGTTGTGTCTTTTTCGGGACCTCGATAGAAAACATCATGGGGTGAAGAAAAGATGTGAAGGAGAATTCATAAGGACTCACACTAGGCTACGTCATTATGCGACGGCAGATGTTAGTGACGTGGGTCTGCCGTGGTCGCTTTAAATGTTGCTATCCTATGCTAAAGGAGATAAGAAAGGAAGCACTGAAGCACCCTTCCTTAGCATTTATCATGGCTGCCACTTAGATGCTTCCAGGTCCTTTCACCCAGTTAGGAGCCTTCCTGAGCAAAAACACTGTTCCACCGCAGCCCTAGTGTTGTTAAAGTTCACTTTCAGTTTCCCTCCACATGACTGATGACACTGTGGAGTGACACTACTGGACGTTTACACACTCCAGAAATGACAGATGAGCTTCTTTGTTACCCTCACACAAGCCACAAGGTCAGAGGTCACAGTGACCCCCCCCCCCCCCCGCTCACCAGTTGGGGATTTCCGTCTTCACCAACAGATAGAGGATGACAGGCAGCAGGTCGTCTGCACACACAGCCTCTATACTGACTGCAGAGGAAGAAGACACACACTCAGTTAAACACTGAAAACACAACAAAAATTACAGTGTGTCGTTGTGGCGCTGCAGGACACTCTCCCTCTGTCCAAACCAAATGACTAAATTGGCCGTTTGACAAACACTAATTAGGAGCGGATCGTACCACTCTGCAGACTGACAGCGGGGTTGTTGTGGGCCAATAAGCTTGGATTTCCAAAGCAAACTGGACAAACACATTAGAGGCTGACAGAGCAGGTATTGTCCTGTGTGCTGATGTGATAACTGACAGTGAGAGGAGGCTCAGAGAGCACGGAGAGTTCAGTTCGCCTGTCCAGAGAGGTGGCCGGCTGACGGGAAAAAATTTGTTGTGGTAGAAATGAATTAATTCAGATTCATTCAGTTCAACAAACTAAATTGAACTTTAAACTAAACTACATTTATCAGCAGAACAACTTGAGGGTTATTATTCTGATCCAGACAGACAGACACACAGACGGACAGATAGACAGAGCATACCGGTGCGTCGGGGGGTCTGGGTGGCGGTCAGGGCGACTCTGCGCAGGCAGAGCAGTTTGAGGAGGGGGGAGGTGTGCTGGTTGAGCTGACTCAGCTCTCTCTTTGCCCGAGACAAGTTTATACTGCAGAAACACAGAAGCAGGTTACAGGTCAGACATATAAAACAGGGGCCGGTTGCACAAAACACCTCAAGTTTCCTCCTTCAGTTTGACACTTAAGGC
Organism: Macquaria ambigua; assembly: GCA_008360985.2. Lineage (NCBI taxonomy): Eukaryota > Metazoa > Chordata > Actinopteri > Centrarchiformes > Percichthyidae > Macquaria > Macquaria ambigua. The sequence goes on from VMKM01002390.1 coordinate 24,156, forward strand.
TTAATTTCTGCTTAGCTGAGGGACTTACTAAAGAGTGTTGCACAGAATTGAAAATGAACACCTCACCTGTTACTGACTGGAAAGATCCCGTAGCATAAAACCGCAGAGACATCATTAATTGCAAAGTGGCTGGAAGAGCACAGCTGTGGAAAGCAGACTGATCCAACTCTAGACGGTCGGGCATATCATGAACACTCTTCTCAGGATGTGTTCATTTTCTCGACCATGTTGCCATTAAGACAGAGTCAGAGGTACCTTAAGTTTCTTTCCTAACTTTGGTTGCTAAGGTCTTTTGTGCAACGGTTTAACTACTTTAAGGGATTCCTTAAGTATAAGACCAAGATAAGGAGAAAACCTTAAATACTTAAGTAAACATTTTAAGGAAACCTTAAGAAGAAGACTTAAGGGTATTTTGTGCAACCAATTTTATTTTAAGGAAACCTTAACTCAGACTTTAAAGACAACTTTAACGTAAGGTGTTTTGTGCAGCTGGCCCCTGGTGTTTAGTTTGGAGATACATTTAGAAAAGTTCTTCAACAATAATCAGCAACATGTCACTGAGATTTTAAGAGGTTTGACAAAAACATCTTATCACAAGGTCCAATTCCATATTTCGACATGTTGTAACAACTAAACCATCTCCATGACAGCAACGCAAACTCCATCCGCTGGTGAAGGCCAGGAGATGTGGCTAAAAGCTCGGGAGAAACCAAGTAAGTGAACTTTTTTGCCGAACTGCTGAAATATAAGCTAAACTATGTACAGAGTGTCTATTTTTCATTATGATAAAATAATATCTGTGTTATTTGTAACTTAAGACAGTTGAATTTTAATTTACAGACGACTGTTTTCCAAATAATTCAAAAGTTTTAAGATTGATTTCCTTCCTTCCAGGTTGCAGAGGGAGACTTGACTTTGAGAGTTGTGTTTATCCGTTTTTCAGTGTGACGTTACCACACGGTAATTCAGCTGCTGAAATCTTTCTCTGGTGGTGTGTTTACAGTCACTCTGAAATCTGAGATTTAAAACACAGCTGCTGATCATCATCATAATTTTCAAAAATAAAGTTTGCTTGTTGTTTGTCTTCTGGGTCAGTGCACTTTGGAAGATGAATTTAAGTTCTCATACGTCTGAGTATTCTTGAATGCACCAGCGCAGTACCACACAACCTAACATTGACAAAAACATAAAGACAACTACAAGTTATCTATGATCTTTAAGGTTGACCTTTTGACCTTTATAATAGCCACATCAGTCCAGTAAGTGGAAGTGGAAGATAAACAGACGATGCATCAGGTTTGTTGCAGCCAACCAGAAGTGTTTTAAACGACCAGCTGCTCCACAGCTGCAACATGCTGAACTGACCTGAACTCAGGTTTGACTCCCAGGTCTTTCTGCTGCAGCTCCTGCAGACTCCTGCTGGTTTTGTTGAAGGCAGCGTCCTGTTGACGAGCAGCAGAACAGACATGAGAGCAGCTCTGTGACACGGCCGTCACATCGGGTCTGAACACGTTACTGACATGAAGTCACATTACTGACATTACGAAAACACTCCACACCAATTTTCACTGCATCTTTGATTCATTAACCGGCATTTTCATCACGGCAAAATCAAAGAGAGACAGAAAAGAAAAAGAAATATGCAGAAGCAGTAGTGTCTCACTTTGAGACGTTTAATGCAGAGCTTTGACTAAGGAAGGAGTAAGAGAAACAAGCTCTGTAGTAAATATTTGAGTGATTACATCTCTATATAAGTATTACAGCTGCCTGTGTTTTTTTATTTATTTATTTTTTAATTATTATAATTTATGTTATTTAATGCCTTTATTATATTGTATCTCAGCTTTGGCAATAGAGATTCCTGATCTGTCATGTCAATAAAGCTCATTTGAATTTAAGTTTGACGTACTGTAGTATGATTTTTAGTTGTTAGAGAGCAACAGCCAACCTGTCCTGTAGCTGCATTGCATTCTGGTCTACAGTGTTAGCTGCTGCTGCTCCTGACTACAAATTTGTCTCAACGTTTCTTCTTCTCTGATGGATTTCTCCCTGGTGCAAAATGGCGGCCGGAAAGAAGTCCTGACACCAAAACCTGACGGTTACCATGGTTATCTTGAATATTTTAAATCTCTTACGAAAACCACTGGAGCTGCAGATGCAAATCACTAACCCAGAGTGGTATCTAGCTTACAGACAGGTACAAAATACTTCTTTAGCAGGAAGTAGTTCCAATGTAAAACTAGCCACAGTGAGAACTGTGGAGTATCCACAGTAACCACAACACTGTTTCCAGTAATTACAATTGCTTTAGAATTTTTAAAATGTAATTTTTCAAAGCTATAAGCTCCACAAATAAAACTCCATTCCCTTCCATTGAATGACAAATAAAACCAAAACTATCTGCATGGCCGAAAAGAGGAGAGAAAATATGCCTTTTGTAATTAGTCTGTTCTTCCCATTTGTGAAGAACATATTTCCCTCACAGAGTAGTGGAAGTGTGGGGGAGCAGAGAGAATTCAAACCTACCTGGCTGGCTTCAAGCGTTCCCACAAAGTTAAAAATTAAATCATGGATACCATGAAGAACATACATCTGGGAAGAGAAGAAAAAAAACACGCATCACAATACACATCAGTTTAATACGTCAGCTGGAACACAGAATTTAATTTGGAGACTTCGCAGGTCAGTTTGACCACAACTGAATTATTCTTTTGAAGTATTAAATGACATTTTAAAGGAAGGAAATGTTATGCATATAAGACTAAGAAAGAGAAAGAGAGAGAAAGACATAACACTGCTAAAAATTCTAATTCAAGCAACAGGTTTGTCTGTTTTGGACTTCATATAACGATCCTAAAGCTTACACCAGGTTGTACCTTCCACTAAAAAATATCAGCACATCTCTGCGGTCTCCATCGGCTGCTTGTGAGCTTCAGGCCGGGTTAGAATAACAGTGTTGACCTTAATACTTTTTCTCTCTCTCTCTCTCTCTCTAAATGTATTTTCTAACTTGATTTTTGTAGACAAACCTACATTTATTTAATCCATCAGAATTAATGCAACTGGTCACACCAGGTGCAGTAAAAGTGCAGTAGGAGTGGTAGAAAATGTTTTGGCCTGGGGCTGAAAGGGTTAAACGCTGTGCTCACAGCTGTATAATCAGACATGTTTGTTATGTGTGAGCATGCTGGACCGCTCAGGTTGTCTCTCAGCATGGGCTCATACTCTCCTCCGCTCATGTTCAAAATGTGGAGATTTTTCTTTTAGTGTTTACACTCCTAAAAAAAATGGCGGCTGCCTGCAACCTTAATGTTTGTGCAGTTTAAGAAATCTTTCTCTAATCTGCCTGTTAGTGAGCTCTGACATCTGTTCTAGAAACAAACTTCAACTTGAATCCATCAACACTTTGTCCTTCACTGAAACCGGAGAGCGTGAAGTTGCGAGTGAGGTTACCTCCACCGCCTGTTTGAGAAGAGTCATCTGAAGCTCCTGCTTCGCCAGAAGTTTCTGTAGGAAAAAAACCCCACATTCATCAGAACAGTGAAGGCAGAGAAATGCATTAGTCACTGCACAGGAAGTGATGTGACGCCTCCTGTTACTGTGATTAGGCAGAAGATTGAGACGAGGGAAGTGGTGCATGAAACCAGTTATGACACAGATGATCTTATTAGACTCCAGAAGGCCCAACAAGACATTCAGGGGGCCAGATCATTCAGAGGTTGTGGACATGACAAACATTCTGCAACAACAGGAAACACTCTAACGTTGGCAGTTCTCTAAAGGCCAGTTTGGACCAAAGACTCACGACGAGATGAAACTGTTTTAGAGCGTCTCAGGGAAAAGTTGCAGCGGTGTGATCTGACCCATCTCAGTTCGACTCCAGCCGGCTGATGGCATCGCCTGCGACTCAGCTTGTCAAGTCGCCAGCGGCTGGTTTTAGAACATAAGGCACGCCACCTGTTTCAACAGCCAATCAGCTCGTAGAGAAGTCAGCTGGTCATCTCGACCCTCTCGTTTTTTTTTTATGTTTTCACCGTTTCATCAACACTAGAAATGCAACTGTAGCAGTAACTCACTGTCACTATCATCATTCATATTTTAAGACGCTACAAATTATATCCAGTTCACACTGCTGCAACTTTTCCCTGCGACGCTCTACAACAGTTTCGTCTCTTGAATCTTTGGCCTTAAAACGAGAAACAATCCACAAAAGGAAGATTGTGTGATTCTATCAAAAGCTCCAGAGCAGCGACTGAGCAGACCTCGTGGTGTTTTTGTCACCTGCTGTTCCTTTGGCCAAGAATGAACTTTCAATCTCAAGATCCCATAAATGGAAATTATTCTTTAAACAACTGATGTGGACGTGGATTATGAGAAACTACAGGCTGCAAAGAACATCCCAGCAGTCATGTCCTCCAAAAGGAAAGCTGCATATCTCAGATGTCATATTCAGTGTAGAAATTCAGGTTTCCAAGAATCCTGCACAGTCTACATCTCTACCCCAACACCTTCCATTATCTCCATCAGCCTCCACTGTGTCAGACTGACAGCTTGTACTCACCAGGCGAGAGTCTCTCAGCAGACACTGAAGACATTTAGTGTAAAGACCGTTCACCGAGTCCTGAGTGGAGAGAGGACAGGTCAGTACTGCAGGGACGTATTGTTCAGGTTATAATTACTGTTAAAAAGAAAGATACACCCTAAAAAAACTTGAATTTTTCATAAAGTAAAGAAGAAGTCTGTGTGTATGAGCCTGTCCAGCAAAAATACTTCAGTCAGTAGAAGCAAATACTTAAAGTCCCATTTAAGTCATTTTAAAATTAAACTCTTATTTGAATTCTTTAATAAAATGATTTGCTGTTTCTCGAGCACCTCAGCTGAATAAGTGCTGCATTTATAAAGTTTATTGTTGAAATAAAATAGAAAAAACAAAGAACACCATGAAAGAGAAGTACGCTGCAGGAAGGTAAGCAATTAAAAAGGAAGGGAATAAAAAGAAAAGATGGAGGAATGAAGTAAAAGGGACAAACAAGGGAGAAGATGAAGAGGAAAAGAAGGAAGTGGCAGAAGGAAAGAGGACAAAGCAGAAGGTGACGGAAGAAGAATGAAGACAACAGAAAAACAAAAAGAAGGTGAAGAAGAGGAAGGAAGAAGACGGCGGCAGGAGGAAGGATAGAGGACGACACAGGAAAAAGATGGGAAAAGAGAAAAGAGAAGAGAAGTGGTCCTACTATGTGGTGTCGGAGTCCCTTCCTCTCCTGCTCTTTGAAGGCCTGACAGAAGCCGTGGATGAATTTGTCCAGTTTCTGGGCGTGACGGCCCAGGAACTCCCTGACGTCCTCCAGGCTCTTCAGACAGTAGGGGGGCGGCGGGCCGAGCTCGTCCGGGCTCGGGTCCACCTCGACGGGCCTGGAGATGCACAGGATGCTGTAGCTCTGCTCCTGGTCGTTGTAGAAGGTTTCCTCAAACAGGATGGGGACCGACGCTGGGGCTGGGAAGCCAGATCCCAGCAGGACCTGCCTGTCCTGGATCCTGACCTCCTGCAACACACAACCAGACCAACACCTCTGGTTAACAGGCACACGGTATTCATTCTGTCAAATTAACAGCAAACTAAACCCAAATATATATAAATCCTTTGTCAGTCCGTTTCTCAGGACTGTCTAACTTCCTGTCTGTGGCTCTCAGCTCCAAACCCATTGGTTCCTCCTAAGTCTTTAAAAACACCCACACACAAATAAATGGTTTCATTTAAATAAAAAAGAGTCTCAGTGATTTCCTCAAACAGCTGCTCACTGTAGTTTTTATCAAACAAACAGGAGGAAATAGTGCATTTGTTAGGGACTATTTTCAGCGGTGGATGAATCCACATTTGGTGCTCTAGTGAGTATTTGGGGCAGCAGGACGGTGTGTGTGGGACTGAGTCCAGATAAAGGCTGTATTTGAAACTGCCTACTATACCAGCAGTACATACTGATTTGGCCAAAATGTAGCATGTAGTCTGCAAAGAAAAGCAAAACCTGCAGTATGCCAAAAATACCCGAAAGCCGTACTGATTCCTACCTCGCCTACTGTATCCCACAATGTAAAGCGCTGGAACCGTCACAACAACTGGTCAGGATATCGTTACGCTTCCAAAGCAACAGTAATAGCGGGAGAGCTAGCTCCAACTCACGCTACATGTGCAGTGAAGTAATGTGAAGCTGGTTCCTTCCAGTCGTCAGATAGCTACCCATCGCTGAGGTAAAGGTTCGTCTTTGGGAAAATCATGACTTCTCATTTTTTAGAGCATAAGGGGACGCTACACAGTAGTGACAGTTTGCCATTAGCCGCTTTCCAAAACCAGAAACCGGCTAAGCCTGGCCTCGCATACCGCAAAATAAATCTATTTGACAGTTTCATACTGCCTATTACTGTACTGCGTTTGTAGGTAGAAGGCAGTTTTGGATACAGCCACAGTGTGTGTGTTCATGGTGATGAAGGAACAGTGAGGCTCACTGATGTGTTTAATAGTTTTTATGGCTCAGAGGAAGAAGAGACATCAGGCTGTGATACACACACAATACTGTGGGATGTCATGGGGTTTATTTATCAATAAGAAAAATATTAATAAAAGTATTGCCAGCCTTACCCTCAATAATGTAACTCTGAAGATGATTCAGATTAAACAGTCTGGGGGCTTAATGTAGCTCAGAGGTTGGCCAATAAGCTTCTGTTTATTCAAACATTTTGGAACAGCCAATAGAAGCTTTTTGTTTCAGTTTCTGAAAAGTCACTTGATTTTGGAGAAGCCAACAAGAGCAGCAGGCTTTTAATTCAGACTCTGAAACTGGCTACTGGAGCATCTTATTTTTAACCTAGAAGAACCTGGACTTTTGAGCTTACAATAAGACCCTCTTGTTTTGAGTCTGGACTTGGGGGCAGCCAATAGGATGTAGAAACCCCTTGTTTAGAAGACAGACTCTGGAACAGCAAAAACAGGTTTTCACAGCAGCATTTCACATTTCATCACAGGAAAGGTACAAATGTTGGGTTTTTGTCCTGTGTTACGTCAGAAGACTGATTTGTGCATATTCCTTAGACTCTGAGTTTCAGGTGGTGGAGCTGATGTTCATGAAGTGAAGACAAACCTTCCCATCCGCAGTCTGGTACCCGTCCTCCACAGGCTGCAGGACATAGCTGTCGAACTGAGAGTCTGAGAAGCTGCTGACGGTCAAACTTCCACAACAGGGCACCAGAACCTGCAGGGGGTCACCAACATGGGACAGAAAGAAAAATTACTTTTCCATTCAATTTATTAACCACTCAACACAGACTGAAACTGACCTATCCAAACTAAATCTAGTCTTCCTGATTTGTTTCATCATGATGTTGTGTTCACCCCGAGCTGCCGAGATGTGAAAGAGCAGCAAATTCTTTCTGTGGCTCAAAGTCTGGATTTTGTCCAGACCAGGAACGACAAGAATATCAGACAGTGAAGCTGTCTGCTTTGCTAAATGCCGACAACAGAGGAAACTGATCCTGATGTTAGCAGGCAGAAAGGAGGAGAAAACACAAAATAACACACAGAGCGAACTCACCAAAACAAACTATTGGAGGGATTATCATGACATGTGGTTCACACATTCATGGTCCCCTCAGGATGAACTGTAATCACTTTGGTGATCCTCTGACTTTCCATCTGGCGCCATCATCAGGTCAAATTCAATACTTTGGTTTATGACTAAATAGCTGCAAAGCTAATGACATTCACATCAACCTCAGCAGGACATGTTAGCATGCTAACACACTAAACTATGATTGTAAACCATCGATGTATCATAAGAACTGGATCTGGCGCCTATTCAGTCCAATGAGAATTGCTCACTCGGCACATACGCAAAAAAAGTTTCTATCTTCCAGGTTTACTTCCGGGGTTTGCGGCCCACTGAATATGCACAATAGTGTTTCTGGCCCCGCCCTCAAGTTCCCGCTCGGCCCACAGACTTTACATTGTGATGATGTCACAGATTTTTAAATCTCTTTTCTCGACTCGAGGCACGTTTTACAAATATAAAACCTCCATGGATCAAAGATTTATAATAGAAATAGTCATCATGGAGCTTGTTTGCAGTTGGAGGCGTCCTGTCAACAGTTTTACAGACATCTCTTTTATAATGGAGGTCTATGGGGAAAATGCTTTTTGGGCCGCAGGGATATTTTTCTCTGCAGTGACCACTGGAAAATGTTGTAAACACTGTAAACATTATGCCTGCTTAACATCAACATGTTAGCATTGTTGTTGTTGTTAGCATGCTGATTTTAGCATTTAGCTCAAGGCACTGCTGTGCCTAAGTACAGCGTCACAACATGGCTGTAGACTCCAGCTCCATACGCCAAACTAGAACACAAAAGTCAAGCATTCATGATTAATCGACAACTTTTTATTTGGAGGGGTCATGAGGATCTAAGGATCTAAAAATTTGGTCACAAGCCAGAAAAGGTTGTGAAACCAGGATGTATTGTATCTGTAGTGCACGTATGCTGTCTCGTATGTTGTAAATGGTAAATGGACGTCATTTATATAGCGTTTTTCAACCTTAACGGTTCCCGAAGTGCTTTACAGATGGGTCTCATTCACCCATTCACACACGGATGGTGACGGAGCTGCCATGCAAGGTGTTGGCCTCCATTGGGAGCAACTTAGGGTTCAGTGTGTTAATGGACAACCCGCTCCACCCCTCCTGAGCCACAGCTGCCCGTTGTCTCTTGTATGACTGATTTTCCAGGTTAGCAGTCTGCTGTGAAATGCCTATTAGAAGCTGTAATCCAGTTAGATGTATTTTCCTGCGTTCAGATCATCTGAGTCTCCAGAGGAGTCCTGATGAGTCAGAGCTGCTGCTGCCCACCATTCAAACATCTGATCCTTATCTGCTGAGGCTTCAGGCGTCTTGACGAGCTAAAACATGTTTTAGAGAGCAGTTATGCAGTTATTCACAGTGGTTGCATTTTCTCGCTGGCTGGGCTTTTAAAGTTTCATCTGGCTGAGCTGATTGAGAAAACTCGTTCATGACTCATGCTGAGAGCCTCTGACCTAACTTGTTGTTGTAATGTTCATCTAATTCTGTCGCCTTTTCCATTAAATATACACTGAGAAATGCACTGAGAGGAAAGTGTGAGCTGAGAGAGGAGGAAGCAGCCGAGAAAGTGTTAAAACCACAAAGGAACCCTCGTTGAAGTGACAGCTCGACCTGCTCTCAAGACAGGAAGTGGTCCGACAGCTAAACATGTAGCTTCACTTTGAAAATGAGTCGGAGCTTGTCACCTCTGTCTCCTGATCCGACACATTTTAACACTGGTAATGAGTCTGATCCAGGCTGGTGGGCTGAAAACAGACTGTGGGAACTTCAGGGATTTCTGTACACATGTAGAGAATCAACCAAGGTCCACTGAAATCTCTACAGTTTTTCAATCCTAAGCAATATATACAGCAGATTTAGTGATCAAAACGCCTTCAACCAGAGAGGATGAAGTGATGGGTGAAATCAGCTGCTGTCGAGTTTTGCTGGAAGTGAAACTGGCAGATATTTGTGGTCTGTTCACACCTGCAATGTTCCAGGTTCTATTGTACTGTTGTATTTTCTCTCTGCAGAGTTTCCTCCTTTATTTTATTCAATCTCTGCTGGCAGCAAAACAACAGCTTAGTCTCGCTGTTCTCATTTTAGCCATGAAGCTTTTAGTTTTTGTGTTGTTCAGAGGATCCCTACTTTGTTCATCAAGACCCCGCCAAGACTGCTGCTGGGAACCCATCTTAGCAGGAAATGTTTTCAGACTGCCAGGAAACACTAAACTGCCACAAAGCCCCAAAATGTAAAAAGAGACAGGAATGAGGAACTGCTGGCTGTCTGATGTCAGTTTCTGAGTCTAGTAAAATGAAGTCTGGATAGTCGGTCACATTCAGCTAATAAACTGTGGAAGACTGAAGGATGGCAGGTTAATCTGGGAACAGACTTTTAAGATTGACCAGGACTACCAGGACTGGACACCCCACACATGATTTCCACCAACATGCACAGATGTTTTTAGTCTTGGCACAACACACTGGACCACAGGTAGACTTTGATTAGAGTTGCTTTGCTGGGCAACTGCAGCCAGTCTGTACCAAAACAGACACAGACATTCAACAGACACTGGAAACAGTTATACTGCAATCCAGGCTGCAACTGCAAAGGGAAAGAAACTGAGGAAAAATGCTAAATGTGGATGCTGTGATGGATAAAGAGATGAGAGTAACACAGACTATAAACTGGTCACTGAACACCAGAGAGAGTGAGGTGGACTTCAGGTGAACTGTAACTCTGCACTAAAACCTCTCTCACAGCAACATCACTGTTTACTACTTTAACATTTGCTTGCCCTGTTTTGTTTTTATTAATGTTTCTCTTGACTCCACATGTGATGTCAGTACTCCCAATTCCAGCTGGAAATATCAAAAATATTATTTATTTAAGATTATTTTTTTGCCTTTATTGGACTGTGACAGTGTGAGAGACAGACAGGAGACACGAGACAGCTGGACAGCAAGTAGATCAGAAGTCAAACATAATCTTTCAACATCACACACTGTTTGATTTCATCTACCGACTGTCAACACTGACTGAACCAGACTCACCATCAGGTGTCACGGCCAAATCATATTCATGATCGGCTCAATAATTGTAATGTGATGTTGTTTAGAAGCCCTGGTTTGCTTAGATTTAGTCCACCATTACCCAGACACCCGTGGAGAGATATAGAGGACTATTATATGGTTCTGCACATGTTTTTTTAAACTTTCATTTACACAGTGTAGGTTCACTGAGCACAAATCTCTTTTCCGGACACACCCTGCTTTGTGCAAACATAGTTACACACCTGAAAGCTGCTGCTGAGCAACCAGGGTTTAAATGCCTTGCTCGAGGGCACAGCAGTGGTGGTCTTTTTGTCACAAGTTAACCTTTAGGCCACCACTTTTTAAATTTGATTTCCTACCTCCCAGGCAGCCATTTTTTCCCAGTTGATTTCTATAAAAATCTGCTTGCAGGGAGTTGAAACTTGTTGCAGATAGATAATCTATTAACTGTAAAGACACGTTTGTGGTAACCCAGTAAATGAAATTTTCAAGGATGCTCCTACACCTAAAGTTTAACAGTGTTTATGCAAGAAATTACCAAATTCTTATGTAGTTAATGAATGTCACGTTTTTCAGACATGGCCTCTACAGTCTTGTTTGTCAGACCGTCCAGAAAGCACAAGTTTTGTCCTCCATGTTGTCCTTTATCCTTCTGACAAACATACAGGCTGGTTTTAACAACTAAAAGGAGACAACAGGTGTGACTCACGATGCCGTGGAGCTCTGCCACTCGGCTGCAGAGGTCCAGTCTCTGCTTCTCCAGCGCCAGGTAGAAAGGATTCTTCAGGATGTTCTCATCATATACAGCCATAAGGAGCTGGAAGTCTGGATCCTGGAGAGGATAATGGAAGGAACTGATTAACACGATCAAACAAAGCTGTAAAAGGTGCTGTTTGGTCAGAGGCTGTGATGGGAACAAGCGGTTTGCTTGGTGAGCTGTAGGTAGAGTTCGATCAATGATAACTGTGTCTGAACTACATCAGATTAGATTAGGATCCATTATCAAACCAGTTTTTGGTTCATCAATAACTTAACCCCATCTAAAAGATGTTGTACAGCATTTGTGGTGAAATTTAAAAACAAACCATTGAAGATTTTGATGCACAAAACATTCACTTTAGCAAATTTCAGTGAAAGCTTTATAGCTATAGCGTGGAAGTAAAGTTTTGTGATTTGTGAAGCTATAGGCTACTTTTGACCTGACAATGGCAATAGATGAAAAGTTAAGGGACCCCCAAAGTTATTAAAAGTCATCCTGAGGGGATCAGGAACATCTGTCCCAAATGTCATGGCAATCCATCCAATAGTTGTCCAGACATTTCACTTAAAACTATAAATGTCAACCTCAAGGTGGTGACGTACAAACAGTCAGAGCATTGACAAAGTCAGAGGGATTCATCCTCTGGGAACCATGAATTTCAAATGTCATGGTAATCCATCAAATAAGTCGCGTTCCCACCAAACACTTTAGGTAAAGTATCCTTGAAACCCGTACCTACATGTACCTAAACCCTAGATCGGTTTTGGGTTTCCACCACAGACCGTACTCTTAAATGTAGGTGGAGTTGTACCAGATGGCAATAGCCGCTTCAACCATGTAAGTAAAGAAAAGAACACAAGAACACAACGGAGGATACTGAATGTTTCATATTCTTTCTTCTCGGTATGCGGCTGTTAATTACAACAAGGAGACAAACTTTGTTTGAGAAAAGGGCGGGTTTGTGCATTGAGTCCTTTGTTGCGCAAGAAGTTACAATTCTGTTGACCAATCAACGGACTGCAGTGTTTCTAGCTCCACCTTACAGTCCCGGGTCGGTGTGCTAGGTACCTCAACAGAGGAGTAACGAAAAAACGGGACGGATTGAGTGGTTCTATCGGTACAATCAACAACTTCTGCCAATAGAAACGCGAAAATAACCATTCTAATGTGCAACAAACTGAACTGAACTGGACAGACAGACCATCAGTGCCACGCTCAGAGCCACGACTCCAGCATGGCTAAAAATACAGTACCACCAACATCAACTACCCTAACCAAAAATGGATAGTAATAGATAAAGTATGACAGCGTCTGCTGAGTTTCCAAACAAAAACATGTGGAAATACTGGACATTTGTCAAGAAGTGAGTTACCGCTCTCTTCTCCGCTGAACTTTTTTTTTCTATCTTCCAGCTCCTTCTGAGAGGAGATTGGATGAAAATGACCTCAGGATGTAAATTACGGTGTGAGATCTCTCCTTGAGACAGGAAATGTGTGATCTGTCAGCTGCCACTGGCCTCTGGCCGAGTGAGCTGCAAAACCTCACACAGAGAGCACAACTCATCTGTGGTAAAAAGAAAAACATGCTGGGTGGATAAAGAAAATGGAGACACAACTTAGATCTTCACCACTACTGGTGCTGAAAATGTAAATCTATTAAAAAAGACGGCTTTTATGTCAAATTACGCTCCAGAGTATTTCATGACATGTTTTAATGTTGTATGTTTTGTTTAAATATTTTACTGTACTACTTTTATGTTTCAGAGAACTTAAACCTTTACTTGCTTAGTTTCGCTCAATTCCTGGATGCCTATGGAATCATGATTGTTATTTGATCCCACAGACACTCAACAATTGAGCCAAGGTAGCCTGATATTGCTGTTTGACATAACATCAGACCACACCAAATACAAAAAGGTCTGTTCTAAGGTATTTATTAGTTTCTGGCTCAGGAAAAACTGTAAAATTCCCCCAAACTACTGTATCTCTGAACTATCTCTTTAACCAAATCACCAACATTTAGGCTATTCCATGTGATTTCCTTTTGATAACTAATGTCGTATTTTTACTTCCATTCACCGAGCCTCCCCTGAAACCTTTGGTGCCGCCCCTATTCTCTTCTAAAGTGGCGCCAGAGGGAAGGTCACGTTGTTAGCTAAATCTAAAGGTTTATCTCTGTACGGTGGCCATATTAGGACATCTCAGACGCAGCTTGTCAGGTTTGGCTCCACACTGTCAGACAAACCTTCCTCAGTGCGAGCTGGACTCAGGATCAGCTACACTTTGAGCACTTTCAACGTTAGCTTTCTAATTGCTAACATTCAGCCATGCTACATCCCTAGCGAGGCTAAAAAGCAGGACTTAAAATATCACTGGACGATTCTGATGAAATTCAACTTATCATTCATTTTGACGGGAGACCTTTTAACCTTGAAATCTCGTTGTGAGAAGCTACTCTTCGTCACTCATCCCCAGATATTTGGTGTTTTTTAATTTCAATGTGTCCACTGTCTGCCAGACAACATTGTTCAGCAGTGTTCAATTCACACAACACATCATCATCATCTGACACTGTAAAATTTAAAATAAAAAGACTTCGATTTGACAGGAGGGGCAAGGCGGTGGGATTTAAATTACAAAGGTGTGATGAGTTTATTGTTTGGAGTTTTAATGTATGGCTACGTGCGCTGCACAAGTTCACTATTAAAAGAAGTAACTGTTTCCCAGCAAGTTAAAGTGTCAATTTCACGCAGTCTAAAAAATATAATGAGCACACAATCACAAGAAAATATGCCTTTTCACTGGCATCTTACTGCAGGGAAATTACATTCATAACTGTGTCAAGTTTCAAGTGTGTGTGTGTGTGTGTGTGTGTGTGTGTGTGTGTGTGTGAGAGGAGGGAGTGGGTTGCTACCATTAGTAATAAATATTAAGTTGAGCACAAATGTTCCACTAAACAAGTTGATGTTGTTTCGTCAGTCTGATGAACAACACCAGTAACACGGACAGATGTTATGCTTTTATTTTGAAGGCAGAACCACTTCACTTTGATTACCACTTAAACTGATAGAATAATCAATCAGTACACACTCATACTGTAAGAAAATGGATTATTAAAGATGAATCTCTGGTTTCATTTTTAGGTTAATGGATTAAAATAATAATAATAGGTTAATAAAAGGATTTTAAAGTGTGCACGTGAACAGTGAAATGACCCTCCTTTTCCTCAGCAACAACACGTTGTAAAGTAATAGACATTAAACAATTTGTCAAATTTTGATTTATTTCACTGTCACCTTAATTCAGTTAAATTGCTCAAGAAACAATAAAAGCAAACAGCATTTTTCACAAAAGAGAATAATGTCATTGCTGATTATTTGTACTTATTTTTTTAAAATACTGGTAATGATTGCCTCTTCGTAAGTACAGCCTGTCTGGATTTATGCCGTCAAAATTTCAGAACCATATGGAAATGATTTAGCTTCATTATGCTAACTCTACAATAGATAGATACTTTATTGATCCTGAGGGAAATTTAGGCATCCAGTAGCTTAAATACAAAAACACCAATACACACAAGAATGTAAGAGTAAGAACACAAAAACAGAGCCATTAATTGAAAGTCTAACCACCAGAACTACTACAGAGAGCTGTCACTATGATACAGTAGGTGCTAAATGGAATAAATGCAAATGTAAGGTGATTAACAGTGCAGGTAGTGCAAATGTAGGATGATTAAAAACTAAAATGCTTGTGTTTCTATGTAATGTTTGCTGCAGTTCTCAAGGAATAAATATAAAAAATAGCAATAAAATATGAACGCATTATACCATCCGCTATCAGCAATAATCATTCGCAATACCAAAGCGGTTGCTAAGATGTGAAGAAGGACTAAGAGTCGGCAGCCATGCTAGCAGCTCTGTGAGGCTGTAGCAAAGCCCAGCAATGCTTAAGCCAAATGCTAACATTAGCATACTAACAAGCTCATGTGTAGCAGGCAGAATGTTTACCATGTTCACCATCTTAGTTTAGCATGTTAGCATGCTAGCATGTGCTAATTAGGACTAAACACAAAGTGCAGCCGAGGCTGAGGGGAATGTCATTAGTTTTGCAAAAATGTTGACCTGATGATGGCGCTAGAGGAAAAGTCAGAGGATCACCAAAGTAATTACAGTTCATCTTGAGGGGAACATGAATGTTTGTATAACATTTTATGACAATCCATCCAAAAGGTGTTAAAAACTGCAAAACTAACAACACACATTTTAAACACTTTATTCAATCACCTGTCTTAAAGTTGAGATGAAACGGCTTTTCGAGAGTACTGAGCTTCCGTATCGTGACGTGTTTCCGAGTGAAACCGGATCAGCAGGCGGGACGTAACGTTGGGCGTGTCATAACAAACATGGAGAATTACAGAGATTCAGAGTTGGAGGCTAGCCTCCACTCAGTCGTAGAGGACCACTCGCCTCCTTCAACACCTTCATCAGCCCCCTTTACCCGAGCAGGCAGACGTAGCCCTCGAACTGCAGGAAGGTGGAGGTTTGAGGTGGAGAACACCCGAAGACACGCCGATGTACCATCTGTTGCTAGCTAGCTAGCTAACTAATGAATCTTAGCTCTGTGCTGCTAATAGCCGAAGATTGATTGATGGGTGGATGTCGTGATATTATTGGTTGAAATTGGTTGGTTCAAGCTTACGTAAGCACACGATGTTTTACAGGAAGAAAACATGATTGGATTTTAATGAAGAATACAAAGAAGAATTATCTCCAGAATCAAACCAATGCTTTCACCCTCGACCTGGAAAAAGTCATTCATGCACTCATTTTCTCCAGACTCGACTACTGCAACTCCCTCTTTTCTGGCATAAACCAAAAGTCACTCTCTCGCCTCCAACTGGTTCAGAATCCAGCAGCTCAGCTTCTTACTGGTTTTAACAGACGACATCACATCACCCCAATCCTGGCTTCTCTACATCGGCTCCCCATCACATTTAGAATTGATTTTAAGATTTTACTGATCACTTTTAAAGCACATCTGGGTCTGGCCCCAAGCTACATAGCAGAAATGTTGACCCCATACGAGCCAGTTTGCAGCCTTAGATCCTCGGGTGGTGGGGCCCTTCTGGCCGTTCCAAAGTCGAGGCTTAAATCTAAAGGTGACCGTGCTTTTGCCATCAGGACCCCTCGGCTTTGGAATGACCTGCCTGACGAGATGAGGCTCGCAGAATCAGTAACTTCTTTTAAATCACTTCTTAAAACCCATTTTTATAGACTTGCTTTTATGTGATGTCGTCTTTTCTTTTCGTCTTTTTATTGCTTTTAATTATTTTTATTTGTATTTATTGATTTTTTTATCTTGCTTTTGTTTTACTTCGTCTTTTTATTGCTTTTACTGTTTCAGTTATTTTTATTTGTATTTATTGATCATTAATTTTTATCTTGCTTTTGTTTTGCTTTACTGTTTGGCTTTCTGTTGTGTTATTGCTTTCTGGTATGCTGCTTTTGCTTTGTTTCTCGAAGCACTTTGTAAACTCTGTTTAAAATGTGCTATATAAATAAAGTTATTATATATTATTATATATTAAGTAATTGATTTTTTCTTTGTCATTTCTTTTGGCATATATTGTTAAATAGGTGCACAATATGACCGGGGATGTGATCTAAAAGGTCTAAAAAGGCATTTTTTCCATTTCATCTCGACTTTAACCATCAACCAACAAACCTTATTATAGATGCATCAAATTCAATACATTTAAAAAAATGAATTCGTCCATCAAGGAGCAATTAAGCAAGTAAGTCTGTAAACAACACACTGAAAAATATATAAATGCTACAAACATGACCGTAATAATGAGCAGGTCTGTCTATAAAATGGGTCGAAGTGTTAAACAACAATAACAATGACATTAAAATAACTTATTGTTGCATTTACTGTTCAACAGTCTCTGAATAAACCAAAGTTTCTTCCATCTGGGGCTTCTGAGGATCAGATCTGATCTCTGATCTGTCTTTGCGTCATGTGACCCTCGTGGTCCTCGTGACCTTACAAGCTTGAAGTCAACAGCGTATTCAGTGGTGCGGAGGAATGTCCGCCCCCCTCGGGCCCGACACACCGTTACATTACACACTTAGATTACAGTCACTCAGCTGATGTCTTAGCCTGAGGCTTACAGAGTGTGTGAACAGCAGCAGAACAACCAACCAACAGAAAGGAGATTAAAGGTCAAACATCCACATAAGCTTCCTGATCACAGCACGGCCGACACCATCAACAGTTGGATTGATTTTTAAATAATCAGAACTTCAAAATCAAGACTACACTTCCAGGGCGTGATGACATAATTACGTCATAACAGAAAAACCGTAAACACAAAACAATAGTCGGATGCCTACACTATTAGTGAAGACGTCAGTTGACCCATTCACACATGTGAAAAGCTGGAACCAGCAAATGTTTGGCTTTTTTGGCTGAAAAACAATTAACAGTTTATCAATATAGTTGGCAATTCGACTGTCAATCCGATTAGTCGACTAATCGTTGCAGCTCTAGTGAAGAATATTAAGCACACAAGATCCTGTTACGTTATAACATATTAAACACAAACAACAACATTGAAAAACAGCATTCCCAGTACAGCAGTCCGGCTGGATCCATCAGGTGTCAGGACACATGGTCAATTTTTATTAAATGTGATTAATAATTTAGTCATTTTTAAAATCTGTCTTCTTCTGTCTTTTTTTATCCTCACATTTGAGAAGCTGGGACCAATAAATGTAGACGTAGTAGAAAATAACCAGGGTGGTGAATAAAGACAACAGTGATTAATAATATGAGCAGATGGCAGGGAAGGTCAGAGGAACTGGGAGGCCTTCTGGTTTCTCTGGATCAATAAAAAGCATTCAGGGCCTGAAAGCTAAAATCACCATGAAGAGGTTTCATCACCTCACATCCTCCTCCTCAGAGCTGCCACCAGCCACCTTTGACCTATAAATAACTTCACCTTATCAGGTGTGAAGGCATTTAAACAAACACAGTGCAGGACTTCAATCAGAAAACCACAGTCGACTGACCTTTAAGACAAAACAAAGGTGTGTCAAGCTAGCCAGAGATAAGGATGGGATTTCCGTGCGCATTTTCAAAATAAAATCGTTATTGAAAAACAAATTGCAACATAACGTGCCACAAAATAGATGTATATTTCAGTTATTATAATACAGACCATCCAAAGTGCTACATATAAATGACACTGTTGAATCTTCTGTGTAGTTTGGTAGCCTACAGCTCCACGGCAGCTGCGTTCTTTTGTGTGTAGAGAAGTCCAACCAGACTCAATTCAAAAATCTAGCACTTTAATGTTTCTTTGCTTATTTACAAAAGCACAATGGATATAAATACGACACGTTTAGGGAATCTTTGGGGTCTTTTGATACATTCGACAAATAAATAATCCTTCTAACTGAACTCTGATTTAACAAAATCTCAATTGTTTTTGCTTTTACTCGATCCCTCCATCCATGATGTGATAAAATGTAAGTGCAGGCAAAACCAATTATTTATGTTATGTGTTTGTTTTTATCGAAATACCTGAAACGATACATAATAAAGTCTTTAATCGTGTCCTTCAAGTACGCAACTTCGCGAGGAAACGTTTAATTTCACATTTTTTGAATGGAGATTGGCTTGACGTATTCGTCAACACAGGGCTTGGTTTTGGGATTAGCTATAGCTTAATGGCATAGCTGTAGCTTTTAAACAGCGGTTTCCAAGTCGCACATCACATGTGGCAGTAAAGATTTTGGACTATTTAGCTAAATTAACTGCTAACTAACCTTAGCCGTTTTGGTCACATTTGTGAATTGAGATATTCGAGTTTAACGTGACTCAGCCGATCAGAACTGGGGACCGGAAGTTTTGGAATTAGCCTTCTAGCTACAACAACATTGTTCAACCAGCCAGGAATATAACCCATAGCTAGCATTAGCTCTGCAGGGTACAGCGGTCGGCATTATATCTAACATTAGCGTTAGCTTATTAACGTGTTAGCATGGTCAACTAGTAATCCGAACATGAAAACCAGCCAACAGAAATTATTAGTAGTAAATAGACTGTTTTACCTGTTATCAGCGAGTCCCTCAGGTCATCCAGGCTTGGGCATGGCAGTGACAAACACCTACAGCAGCCTGTCACAAGCTGTTTACTGTGATCAGCTGGCTAGCCAGCTGCAGGACCTTAGCCTTTGGTCCGGGTTGCCAGACATCAGAGAGGAAACACGTAAAATAAGCTGTCAAAAGAGCCGCTTTTCAGTGGAGCGAGTGTGATAACAAATTCTGTACATTTACAAGTTTTACTATACTCGGTAAATCAAACCGGTTTTGTTTGATTCTTAAAACTCTAGTTACTGTTTAACTTCTACTGACCCAGATATGCTTCTAAACTGGTTCACACTGCCCCCTACCGCCCAGCACGGTGTACTTCATTAGAGGGAGCCTGGTTAGTTAAATAGTTGTATGATGTCTTCAGTGGCTGTAGAGGAGCTTTGTCAAGTCTGAGGAGAAAATCCTGAAGACGTAATTTTTAGGCTGAGACTACAAATTCACAACAGAAAAGGCCTGTGTTACAAACCGGGGGCACCAAGTTCTTTTTTTTAAAGTGGGCATTTACCAGGCAGGAAATGTCAAACAAAAATGTGTAAAATGTTGCATTATGGGAAATGTAGGATCCAGTGTTTTTGGCGCTTGATTTATACCAGGGACTAAAGGTTAGGATGACTCTGCTGCTTCGGTTTTGACCCATCAATTTTATGGAAGTGTGATACTAAATTGCTAAATTCTCAAACACCACACATTTCTACTGTGCTTTTGTAAAGAAAAATCACTAATCCTTAATCT
Source organism: Macquaria ambigua (assembly GCA_008360985.2). Taxonomy (NCBI): domain Eukaryota; kingdom Metazoa; phylum Chordata; class Actinopteri; order Centrarchiformes; family Percichthyidae; genus Macquaria; species Macquaria ambigua. The sequence continues at coordinate 44,460 of VMKM01002390.1, forward strand.
GTAAACCAGTGTCCAAGTGTGTGTGTGTGTGTGTGTGTGCGTGTGCGTGCGTGGGAGGGGGTTAAGGAGAAGCAACAGAGACAAATAAAAGAGCAATTCATTTCTCCACACATTAAGAGGAGGAGGAGGTTACCTGTTACCTGTTTTCAAGCTATACGTCTTTTAAAAGTAGTAAACTATCGTGATCTGCTCACCATCATGTTTAATGTTGCTTATATTGATGATGATGTACAGTACAGCCTTTATTACATCTCTGTATTTCAGTTGATGAACAAAATGGTGGAATGTAATTAATTACATTCACTCGAGTACTGTACTTGAAGTACAATTTTGAGGTACTTAACTTTAATACTTCCATTGTTATGTCACTTTATACTTCTACTTCACTACATTTAAGCAGTGGTGGAAGAAGTACTGAGTATTTTACTTAAGTAAATGTAGTAATACCACAGTGTAGAAATACTCTGTTACAAGTAAAAGTCCTGCAATCCAATTTTACTCAAGTTAAAGTACAGAAGCATTAGTATCAAAATATACTTAAAGTACCAAAAGTAAAAGTACTCATTATGCAGAATGGTCCATATCATAATAATATATATTATTGGATTATAATTACTGATGTGTTCATCACTTTAAAGTTGCAGCTGGTAAAGATGGAGCTCTTTTTTTTTTTTACTTAATCAATAATAATACATCATTATTTGTTGATTATATTTTGTGTTTGTGTATAATCTGAATCTGTAAAGTCATATACTGCAGTAAAAAGTACAGTTTCCCTCTGAATTAAAAGTAGCAGAAAATGGAAATACTCAAGTAAAGTACCTCAAAGTCGTACTTAAGTACAGCACTTGAGTAAATGTACTCAGTTATGTTCCACCTCTGCATTAAGAGTCAAATACTGTACTTTTTACTCCTGCGTTGAGCTGATACCGTTGTACTTTTACTTTGTGAATGCAGGACTTTTACTTGAACAGAAGTATTTTTACACTGTAGTATTTTTGCTTTCACTTCAGTAACAGAATACATGTGAAAATCAGAGTAGCACTTTCTGAAGTGACACCCAACAAACAGGAGATCCATCTGGAATAATTAAACAACGTCCCTGTTTTATTGGATTTACAAAGTAAATGATTACAGAGCGAGTAAAGCAAAGCAGATTCATTGTGTTAAAGCAGGCACATTTAAACACATGAAAACGCTGTGCTGGATCAATCTGGCGTCACACTGTTATTTAAGTCCCTTTGACTCCCAGTTTAGTCCAGACCATAACCACTCATTACCTGCTCAACACAAACGTGAGCCTGAAAAACTCCTACAGTACAATGGATCTGACCAAAACTCTCTGCTGACCATAAGTTGACTTAAGTTGAACCAAATTCAATTTAAGCAGCTTTGTGTAGCTTTTATCCACAGTCAAAGAAACTTTATATAAAACACTTTTCCAAACAATCTGTACAAAATGATTCCTAGAAGAAAGAAAAGGGAATAAAGACCACAACATACAGTCTCATTGCCTCCTGAATTGTTTTAATCCTGGTTCCACTATGTAAAGCACTTTGTAACTTTGTTTTGAAAAGTGCTATTCAAATAAAAGGTTATTTTTCTTCAACAGGGGGCGCTATGTCATTACAAATTAGACATTTAGAAAATAAAGTAGTCAAAGTAAAGTTATTTCAGAAGTCTTCTTGAAATCACAAGCGGTCAGTAGTTAGAGTGGGAGCGGTCACATGACAGACAGAGATGAATTTTAAATATCCAAATGTTCTCAGACCACAAACACATCCTGCATTTATATACACATATAAACTTAAGCATTCTTAACGTAACTAAATCATTTCTACTCTTCAACATCATCTGTTATGGATCAGAGACAGAAAGTCTCAAACGCTTCTCTCCACCCGAAATTTGAACATTTCTGAACCAAAATAAAGACGTTTTCTGAATATCTTTTTACACCTGAACTGATCTCAGTTTATTAGTTTATCTCGTGTCTAATCTTAAAGGAACATTCAAGTAGTTTCACAAATGAGTTTAAACTTTACTTCTTCTGTTGCTACCACAGGTTTCAGTTTAATTTATCATTTATCAGTTCAATCATTTATTCCTTTTCTGGAATTTTCTCTGAATTTAGCCCAAAAATCCCGAATCGTGTGAAAGAAGAGTTCATCCTAAAATAAAAAAATCATCATCAGTGTCACCATCACGTGAGTCAACAGCACATAGATAAAGTTAGTGAGTCCTCAGGCTCAGCTGTCTGTGTTGAGTGTTCAGGTCCGACCAGCTCTCCTCCATCCAGCTGTGAGTTTAAAGCCGAATTCACATAGAATCAGGCGCTGCGGCGAAAACGCAGATTTCCCATTGATTTGAACCGGGGTTCTGCGTTCAGGCTGCGGTGGTGCGGCCACAGGGGGTGCCGCAAAAAAACGCAGCGGCTGCGACGAAAAAGTTGAAACGGATTCAACTTTTGAAGAAATGCAACCCGACGTCACGCTGCAGCAGCCAATCACGCCAGCGATCAGACCGGCAGACGCCCAGGTGAAGAAGAACTTTGTTTACCTGTAGCATTGTAGCATTAGCTGTTTACCTTAATATTCCACTGTTTACTGAGCGACTGTGAAGATGGAAGAGAGACTGATCGATCGGCTCAGTGATTACTGTTCATCAGCTGTTCAGCACAAAGACGTTAATCTCCGTGCAGTGGCTTGGCTTGTATCGGTCTTCAAGCTGGGATTGCTGGTTAGTATCAGACTCTCCCACACCGCCGCACAACCCTGCGTTGAATCGCCGCAACGCCGGATTCAATGTGAAAACGGCCCAAGAGTCTCAGTGTTTTTATGACAGCAGAGCTGGGAGTTCCCCACATTCTTTCCCTTGTCATGTTTTATTTTCACAAATTTGAAGCAGAGTGGATTAACTGAGCAGAAGACATTGATCAAAAGAAAGACTACAATTTCAGAGTGAAAACAAATCTCTACAAATTTAAGTATTACCATCCCCATTTCCTATTTTAAATGTGAAGCAGCTCATACAACTGGCTTGTGACTCACAAATATATTAACCCTATATACTACATATATTTCCTTATCCGAATCAAAGGTCTAAGGACAGAGGGTGTCTATGCTGTACACATAAAAACGCCTTTAGGCAAATTTGTGATTTGTGTTATTGGGCTGTATAAATAAAGTTGACTTGACCAATCCACTCGTTCAAAGAGTAAGCTGAACATGAATGATAGTGACTCTAGGCCGTTTTCACATTGAATCAGGCGTTGCGGCGATTCAACGCAGGGTTGTGCGGCGATGTGGGAGAGTCTGATACTAACCAGCAATCCCAGCTTGAAGACCGATACAAGCCAAGCCACTGCACGGAGATTAACGTCTTTGTGCTCCTTTGTGGCAGGACTGAACAGCTGATTAACAGTAATCACAGAGCCGATCGATCAGTCTCTCTTCCATCTTCAGTCCAGTAAACAGCGGAATATTAAACAAAGTTCTTCTTCACCTGGGCGTCTGCCGGTCTGATCGCCGTCGTGATTGGCTGCTGCAGCGTGACGTCGGGTTGCGTTTCTCCAAAAGTTGATTCTGTTTTAACTTTTCGCTGCAGGCCGCTGCTTTTGTTTTTTGCGGCCCCCCTGCGGCCCGCACCGCTGCATCCTGAACGCAGAACCCCGGTTCAACTGAATGGGAAATCTGCGTTTTTGCTGCAGCGCCTGATTCTATGTGAATTCCGCCTAAGGCCGTTTTCACATTCAATCAGGCGTTACGGCGATTCGCCATGCGATTCGAAATGGGGATGGTAATACTTAAATTTGTAGAGATTTGTTTTCACTCTGAAATTCAAGAGTGTTTCTTTTGATCAATGTCTTCTGCTCAGTTAATCCACTCTGCTTCAAATTTGTGAAAATAAAACATGACAAGGGAAAGAATGTGGGGAACTCCCAGCTCTGCTGTCATAAAATACTTTGACTCTTAGGCCGTTTTCACATTGAATCAGGCGTTGCAGCGATTCGCCGCAGCCTTGCGCGGCGGTGTGGCTGATGAACAGTCATCACAGAGCCGATCGATCAGTCTCTCTTCCATCTTCACAGTCGCTCAGTAAACAGTGGAATATTAAGGTAAACAGCTAATGCTACAATGCTACAGGTAAACAAAGTTCTTCTTCACCTGGGCGTCTGCCGGTCTGATCACTGGCGTGATTGGCTGCTGCAGCGTGACGTCTGGTCGCGTTTCTCCAGAAGTTGAATCAATTTCAATTTTTTCGTTGCAGCCGCTGCGTTTTTTTGTGGCACCCCCTGTGGCCGCACCACCACAGCCTGAACGCAGAACCCCGGTTCAAATGAACGGGAAAATCTGCGTTTTCGCCGCAGCCCCTGATTCTATGTGAATTCGGATTAACTCTGGGCCAGTGTGCATCAGATGATGGACCCAGAAGTTGTAATTACACGGGTTGGCCACTATGTCAAACTGGCTTCAAAGCCTGGCGCACTTCCTGGGGGCTTGGTGTTCTCTAGTGCCACATAGTGGACAAAGGAAGTGACCTTTAACTCTTTCATTCATTGTCCAAAACACATGAATATTCAGAAATAGCGCCCTCCACAGATTTCAAAACAAAAGCCCCCAGCTTTCTGTTTCACCTAGATGTACCAAATTTGGTAGGCACATGTATCATGTCCAGACTTTAAAAAAAGGAGCACTGAGCGGACCCTCACACCTTCATGCAAGTTGAGGTGTGTGGCAGCCATGACTTTGTTACTGGACACCGACCGGTTGACACAGCTCTGAAACTGTGTTTTGGACTATGCATGAAAGACTTAAATGTCACTTCCTGTGGCCACTATGTGATGCCAGAGAACACCCACTAATTATGCATTATGTTCCAGTTAGTCTCGCACATAGAATGTATATAAAGATGGCCAATGCGTCTCCACTTCCCACTGTACAATAATGAAGCCAAAATATCCTGGATACGGGTGCCGCCATCTTGCGCCGATGACATCGTTGAAATCTGAGCAGTAGTGATCCGTGGTGGAGCCGCGGTGTCACGGTCCCGCCCATACCAATTGTAAGCAAATTACAGTTGTCAATCATGACGTGACACCCCCTTTTTATAGCATCAAATAACTAATTAAAACCAAACTGATCAGGAAAAAAACACTTCAAACATCAGCGGGATAAAAACTACCTAAAATCTTTGGGAACATTTTATTTGACGTGTACTTTGATTTTTCAGTTTGGCCCATGTCCCATCCACTAACATAGAGGGGGCGGGGTTTATGACCTATACTGCAGCCAGCCACCAGGGGGCGATCCAGATGTTTTGGCTTCACTTTTGGGGAGCTGTCCATCTTTATATACAGTCTGTGGTCTCACATACCTATCTATCGCATAGACCTATCTCCACACTAGGTTTTAGTGCTGTGCCAGTGCTGGAGGAAGGTCGGCTGAACCCATTATCATTCAGGTACAGGGGAAAAAACTCTCTGCTGAGTTTGTATTTCTTTAAACCAATCACAGTCTGTGACTTGATTAAACTCGGCCATTTTAGAGGCTGTAGGTTGTGGTGCTGTTGTATTATACTGCCATTTAGTGTGAGGGTGTTCCTAATATTTTGTTCTTCCGCTGACATAAAGAGGATTGGAAATGAGAACATTCACAGGACCGGGTGAGGATGGGAAAAAGTAAAAGAATCGGGTCTGAGAATACAGCAAGAAAATCCTGGGTCATTTTCAGATACTGACAAAAGCTTTGGCTGAACTCTTCTGTAACATGAAACTGTGACGGTCACATGGCATCTCACTTCAGAAAAAAAAACAGCTTGAGAAAAAAAAAAAAAAACTACCTAAAAGTTTAAATGTCAAGGTCCTGAATAGTTCACTGAATTCACTGCAGAACTTTCTTTTCCCTGATCCCTAACAGTACAAGCTTTAATATTAAGGAGGCCAAAGGTCACATCACCAATACAACAGATGATAGTATTCTTGTGATTCTAAGATAATAATAGATGATGGGAGTGTCAGGGAAAGAAAAGATGAAGTGTTTTCTGTTTCTTAATCTTCAGTCACTCTCGCTGCCGCTCTCTGAGTTCACATACCGGTTATCCTCTCCTGTGTTCTCCACAAACCACAGACCTGAAGCCCAAACCATTAAAAGTACAGACATCAGTTCAATGTAGCTATACAGCCAGTATCAAAGACTATATCTCACATTGTTTTCCAGGATCACACGTTACAGTCAAATGAAGGCTTTCTCCAGTTTTGAGTGACAGCGGTTCTTACCATTTAGGGTTCTGTCTTCATCCTCTTCAAAGTGCTCCATGTCGTAACTCACAAAAATATTCTGTGAAAAGAAATAACCTTGTTAAGTTCATCCTGGCATTTTTGTTCTGTTTGGTGCAGCTCAAAATCAATTCTGTAACTTCTGAAAAGCATCTAAAATGTACGACAACAAATACTGTCAAAAAGGCTATTGATTCAATGCCCTTCATCATTTATTAGTTCATCAGTTGACCTGAGGATTAGTTAATTTCTGCTGTGGACTGAACAAAATGAACTCCAGTACCTTGTTCCTGAGGAGTCTTTCCCAGCATCCCTGCTGTTGTTTGACCAGTTTGAGGACTGGCTCATTGGACTTCATTTCCCAGCAGCAGCGGTCAGCAGCGATGTTGGAGTGAAGCTCCAGGTCGGCTCTGTAGGTCCGACCGTTCACTCTGCCACTGAACACAATCAACAGACAGAGAGCATCAACCTGATCACACACTGAGGGAAACATCAGTTCTTCTCTTTACTATACTGCACAGAGCAATCTAATTTACTGTCATTAAATTCAGCTCCCTTTCCATGCATACACAGGCTGTAAAGTACCACACTCTGCCTGCACCGGATCCTCAGGCACACCTCAGTCTGACCTCCCTCGAGTCAGTCAGGGAGCCGAGTCCATCAGAGTGTGACAGGTCTGAGGCCACCATACACACTAGTGTGCCATACAATTTTTAATTTGGGTTTTGTTACTCAGCTTGTAACCAGATTCTCACAACGGCCGAGTGGCCACCTCAGTGTACTTAAGTGCAAATGAAGTCATGCTGCAACTAACGATAGTTTCACAAAATGCGGATCAGTGCTTTCCAGGGCCTGAGGTCTTCAAATATCTTGTTTTGTCCGACCAACAGTCCAAAATCCAAAGATAGTCAGTTTACGATGTTGTATGCCTCCGCCAACCAGTCAAGATGCAGTTTCCATCCATGTCTGTCCGGACTCAAAATATATGTAGCGAATACTTGGAAGGAATTAAATATAAAAAGTTGTTTTCTCCTGGCATTTTTAGATGCAGAGCCTCTCTATGAGCTGCAGGTTAAACTCACTCATTCACTCACAGGATCACAATTACCTCGGCGCGCTCCAATAAGCTGTTTGCAGTCACGTGAGTCCCTCGCTCAAAATTCAGAATGAGGCAGGAAGTGAAAGGCAGAATGGACGAGATGAAGGAAAGCCTGTACTGTGCTAGTTATTGATTACTCATTGCGTCGTCCCAGTAAATGTGTGGAATCTGATCGCCCAATTCATTCTTAAATTATGGCAAAAAAACCTATTTTGAGGTCACAATGACCTTTGACCTGTGAGTCACATATTTAGTTTCCGACCAGCTGTGGAATATGGTCACAATCTCCCCTTCTGTTCCTGAGTTATGGTGCTAAATAACGGCCAAAAGTGTTTTTCCATGACATTATGAAGTCCCAGTGAAGTTGACCTTTGAACTTTTTGGTAAAAAATGTCATCACTTCAGCGTTGTATCCATGGATGTATAAGAACTGGATAGGGCGCTGCCGCTCAGCCTTGCTTCCAGTTTTTTCCAGTGGCCACTCGCGGCAGACCAAATGTATACTTTCTTAAAATGTTATTTTTATGGACTATGTAGCTTTAAAAAAATCAAGATTCAAAGCTTCTGGGCTACAAACTCAGCAAACACAGTGACATCTGGTGGCTTGTAAAACATCTAGCAGCCCCTCAAGACTTTCAAGAATTGATATAATCTCCGGCACAATGTACTGAAAGAGTGCGCTTCACAGGAGAGAAACACCCATCTCTACAACCAACTATTGTATAATAATCATGTGACACTAAATATTGATTTTAAAACATTTTATTATAGGCTTAAGTAATTAAGAAGCTTAGGCCAACAGACAGTTCAAAACTGTAATTACAGAAGAGTCTGTAGATACTGTAATCTGTGGTGTCACTGCAGCAGAACAGTAAAAACCTGTGATACCCTTTTTTTTTCTGAATGAACTCAAAGTAATCTTAATAGTAACTTAATTCTGTCTGTGCTAACATTTTGTGCCACATGTCGTCACAGATTCAGTTGATTAAATCTTTGATTGTGAAACAGCTCTATTATTCAGAAACTACAGATTACAGGATCCCAACAAAGAAAAGTAATGCACTTTGTTTCCTGCATATATTCATGCCTAATTATTAAGCTGTTAACCTATGTTTGTTTGTGCGTTACTTTGACTTTGACACCTGCCAGCCAGTCAGAAACAAATGTTTTCGTTAGGCATGGATTAAACTCATGTTTGTGTGTGTTGAATTCACACAAAGGCTGGCCATGCTAAACATGTACCCACTCCCACCGGTGTAAAGTGCTCTGGGTAAAAAGCTCCACTGAATGTTGGATGTGATGTGAAGTAAGTGAGTGATCATTGGTGGTCTGCTCCTGACAGACCTGTAAACGACTCTGTCGCAGTAGAAATCACAGCGCTGACTCTCCGGGTTCAACAGCTTCACTGTTACAACCACAGAGTCGGATCTCTGGTACCAGCGGACCTGAGGGTGGAAACTGAAACACAACCAGAGGGGAAACAAATACATTTTATAGCATCAAATAACTAATTAAAACCAAACTGATCAGAAAGATGATCACTTGAACAAACATCAGCATGATAAGAACTACCTAAAATGACAGAAACCATCTTTTGGAACATTTTATTTGACGTGTACTTTGATTTTTCTGTTTGGTCATCTGCTAACATGGAGGAGGCGGGGCTTATGACCTATACTGCAGCCAGCCACCAGGGGGCGATCCAGATGTTTTGGCTTCACTTTTGGCGAGCTGTCATGTCGTCCATCTTTGTATACAGTCTATGATCCAGATAAGTACCTTTTTGTAGAGTCATCGCAGACCGTCTCATTAGCACTGACGACCTGCTGGCTGTTGGGTTGAGCGTCACCTGAAGGCACACCTGAACATCAACAGTTTGTCTCATGAAACAAAATTCTGTTTTTGCATGCAATTCTCCTAAATGTGTTTAGTGACGACAGTTTGATCTACTTTTAGACATGAATATCAAAAAGTCCCAAATTTAATCTACAGCTTAAAGTCCCGACAGTGTCACAATAATATAAAAAGCGTGATGTATGAGTAATGCAGCTCTTCATATTTAATAATCTACACAATCAGCATGATGCTTCTCATGTCCATCTACAATTGTTACTGAAGTCTGGACTGTAATAGGATATAATTTTATTGTATGTTTACCATTTTCACAGGAGTTGAGACAAGCAGCCCGGCTGGTAGTGCGAAGTTCTCCTCCATCTCCGTTCCTGTGGATCAAAATCATGAAGCTTCTGTTCAGTTTACATTTAGACCAAAAAACTAAAGCTAGAGAAATTTTCCTCAGGGATTTTCTGCTCTACCTGCTGACATTTGTGACTGTTTAGATTTGTTTGCGTGAGTGTGTGATGACTGTTCTCTGTGACTGAACTGTCTTGTGAAGTTGTTTAAGTGTAATTTGTTCTCAATTTGGTCTCAATGAGACTTTCTGAATAAATAAAGCTTAACTAACTAACCAACAAATTCAACTTTCCTTTCAACTAAGAGCTGCTGGATCCTAAAATGTACCGGAGGGGAGTGTTTACAGCTTTTACTATTGAAGGCTTCAAATTAAGTCATCACACAGTACTGGTATTTGCCAGATTAATATTTTGGGCTACATTTACGACACACATCTATTTTGTAACAATGGCAGTGAAAAGAGAAGATGGCTCAATTTCATGTTGGAATCTTAAAACATAATATTAAATTGGATGAAATGAGTCGTGGCACGGTACTGTGAGCTGGTTCCTTCATTATGAAGACAGACGCAGGTTAAATGTTTTCTGGAACATATTTGTGATGTAATTCTCTTTTTCCAGGACTTTAATGTCCTAAATCTCTGAAATTTCTAAATGAAGAACAATAAGTTTTGGAGTATCTATCCGAGCAGAGTTCTTCAGTAAAGACACCAACCTCATCATCTGCTCAGCTGATTTCAGATCAGCAGTGAGGGTGTTTCTCTGTCCAACAGCTGCCTGGCTAGCCAACAGGGATTTCTGGTCACACACTGGAACCAGGTGGGGTTCAGCTGCTGGTGATGCTTGTGGTACTGGTGGTGCTGGGACCAGGGACTGGATCATTGAAGATACCGGACTAAGTGGCTCACATGGTTCAAGGCGAGGAGGGTCAGCAAGCCTCCTAACCTCAGCTGCCCTGAAGACTCCAGCCAGAACTTCCTCCTCAGCTCTGATCCTGACCTCCAGAGACGCCGGACCATCCCCCAACCTACAAACAAAAAAGTGCCGCTTCATTCATCATAGTGAAGATGATTCAGACTTGGACCCACCACTTAGTCCACTTCAAGGACAGTTGAGTGTTTCCTTACCCAGAAACATGACCCGCCTCCTTGAGCGCCTTCAGCAGGTCCACATGCTCCGGGTTGCTGACTCCCATCCCAGTGTTCAGGATCTCTGACTGTACGTTGTATTCATTGATCACAGTTTTCATACCTGGCACCTGGGTCACACGGACCTCGAAAAAAATCAAACAGGAAACAACAAGTTTACTGGTGCCAACCCGAGATATTGATCTACTTTGGACTTTTGGAGAAACCTCAAACTATAAAAGGGGCTTGTGATTGGTTATTATTTATATTTATGTTATCAGTAAACCACTGACTGAAGGAGGAGATGATTGGCAGGTAAAAACTTACCATGGGATCAACAAAAACGGTGTTTCCTAGACTGAAAACTGCTCTGGCTCGGTGCTGCAGACCTCGGATCTTCTGGCTGATTGCTCTGGTGACCTGCGAGCCAAAAAAAAATGTCCAATCACATGACCCCCACACGACTGCTTGCTTTACGCAGGAGGGGTCTCCAGGACAGTGGAAGCCATATATCTGATCACTAATACTAATAATGCTAGGTGTCTGTAAATCTAATCAATTTAAACTCAAGACTGAGAACAATTTTAATGCCATTTTAAGGATCATTTTCACAATTGAAATAAAACTGAAAACTCAATTCTGTCAGAATATACTGAAAGTCAACTTTTTGAAGAGCTCTAAAACAGATTTACAGACTTTATATTTTTCACTCTATTCAACAGTTTATAAAACCCGGTGACCTCATTCTAATCCTCTGGTTCCTTATGTGTCTTTTGTTAATTTAAAAATAAAAGTAGAAATAATATATAAAGACCCCTCCAGTGACCTCATCACCCAATAAATGTGAAAAACCCGGAAAGTGATGTATTTTTACCTCCACCAATCACAATAAGTCTTAGATGTGCAGCAGGTTTGTGGTAGATGTCTGTAGCTTACTTTATTCTTATCCATTCAACCAGTTATCTGCTTGTGAGGCCTGTTTGAAATCACAAGGAGGGGTCCTGTTACAACTGTTGCACAGGTGGGATTCATTTTGAAGACTGTCATTGTAGGAGTAGGTGATGTGGATATAATTTATCATGCTAGCGCCTATTTCATATTGTGTTACATATACATAACGACGAAATTTACTGATTTGAACATGGTCATGAGGTCACTGTAAGTGGGCTTTAAAGACAAACGTCAGTATTTTCAAGCTATAGCAAATTCTCGACCATCAGCCGGTCACAAAACTGTATTTCTTGACCAGCTAATCACATTTCACTAGGAGGAAAACCCAGTAGAAAGAGGAATCAATTTAGTTTGTCAAGTAAATTAATAGAGAAAACACAGGAATAATGGTAATGTGTTTGTGTATTTGAGAGCAAAGTGAGGAGGCGAGCAGGAAACCTTGGGGTGCCAGTCGGTCTCTGCGTCGACTGGTTTGACCCGGCAGACGATGATCTCCACGGCCTGGCCGGGCAGAGAGTGAAACTGCTCCGGGAGCTGGAGGATCTGATGGGATTTGACCTCCCCCTCCTTTCCTACGTCAATAAACCGAACGAAGACGCTGAAAAACAGCCGGTCACCTCGGTCTGGGACAAACAGGATCTTCACCCTGCCACAGGAAGCACACAGTCACTTTACATACATTTATCTGCGGTCCAGGCAGACTTGTACTGACCTTAAAAGTAAAATAAGCTTCAGTTTATGAACCAGCAAAAATGAAAAGAAATTAAATTAAAAGAAACCAACCTGAACCAACTGGTAGCCTGCCAATACACCAGCAGCCTCATTTAGCAAAGACACTAACTACTTTATTATTTGGCCCACTCTGCTTCAATAACAGAGAATATCTTGATAAAAACAAACAGCATTTAGGCTTCAAGTGTCGTGACTGAAATGGGCGTTTCAAGCCTGCAAATGTCCTCCAGTGTGATCACCCCCTGAAGTGGTATAAAGATTTCATGTCAGACCTGTGGAAGACCTCGTCCTCCTGCACAGCGTACAAGCCTCCCTCCAGCATCTCCGTGGCTCCAGGTTTCTTGTCGGCATAGTAAGAAGTCATCTCAGACGCCATGCTCATGAAGCCTCTGTCCTCCTTCCTGACAATACGACCGTAGAACACCGATGCCGTCTTAATGTAGAGAGGCACAACCTGAGAGTAGCGGACACAACACAGGTCCAGATTTACTGCAGTGTAACTCATGGATTTTGGTGTAGCAACAGATGACACTATGGCTGCAATCAACAATTTTCTTGATTGCTTAATAAAGATGAAGGCCAGGAACTGTGTAAGGGAAATAATATTCAGTGAGCCTCTGCTTGTCATCAGGATCTAGGACAGATAATAATCATTTAAAATCAAAGACCTGATTATTACTTCAAAGAATGAGATTTAAACTTAGAAACAACATGAGCAGAGTAAAACGTAGGCTAATGTTTGTCTGAAGTGTCTGATGGCCATTCAGAATGAAATGCGCAGCAGTGGACTCAACATCCTCACTTCTATGACTCCAGAGGCAGGAAGCACAGACTGATCCAGCTGGGAAATGAGTCTGTGACGGTCGGGACACACACTGCTGTCTCTGCAACAGAAAACACACAGAACCACATTCATTAAAAAAATATATAAATATCGGTCTGTAATGAACCAGAAAGCAATTTTCCCTAAACTGAGCCAGACCTGGCCCGGTGGATTTCAACCACAATACATGGATGCAAAAAGAATTTGCACATTTTTATTCCAAAAGTCTTGTGACACTGAGAAGCTCATCCCCTCTGGGTGAGGGAGTGTTAACAGGTGTAATGAGCATGTAGAGTTTTTTAGGGTGAAAACCTGAAGACTGTGTCGTGTCCAAGGTAGGGCTGAAAATATAATTTTTATAATTATTTTTCAGTTAATCAATTGTTTAGTCTTTAAAATGTCAAACAATAATTTTAGAAAAATGCAGATTTCTCAAAGCCCAAAATGTTAAATCTTTAAATCCTGACGTTTGAAAGACTTTAAAGGATTAATCTATTGTCACTTGTTTTTGTCAATTGACTTTCTGTCAATTAATCAATTAACTGACTAATTGTTTAAGCTCTGGACTGTAGTTAAAAATCCGTTGGGTCTTCCCCTGTGTTGATTATACTGATCAGCCCATACAGCTGAATAAGGGTCAACAGAAATATCAAAATATACACCACACAGCAGTTTATCATTATTTGAAGCTGACCTGCAGACTCCAAAGCTCTTCAGGTAGCTGCAGAGAGGCCTGTTGGTCTTCTGGTCCTCCCGGGCCACATGGACACCCTGGGCGAAGGACAGCAGCTCAGGGGGCAGCGGGGCGTTGGTTCGCACCAGGTAACGCAGAATCCCAACTACATGACTAGCGTTCCTCTCAGAGATCAGCAGCACCGACCTGGTGAGATGAGGGCGGCTCCCTGTTTGATCCTGGGAGGAAACCTTGGAAAAGAAATCAGAGAAATTTCATCCTGGGCACCTTTTAGCTGCAAACGTGGATACTGTGGTCATGTTAATGCATTGATGATCATTTATACAGGAACAGAAGAGTCCATTTGTTCTTACTCGTTCGGCATGGTTTCTGAACTTCTCAGCCAGGCACAGGAGTCGACTGCCAAATACTTTTGGCGAAGTGGGGAAGGCGTAGTGGACGACACAAGTCGCATCAGTGATTCCCAGACACTTCAGACACTCTGTGGTGGTCACTACAGGTCAAAGGTCAAACACAACAAAAACAAAACGGCAGCAGCACTGTTAATCTTCAGGAAGGAAATTCAGTGAATTGCTCTGAATGTCTTTCCTGTTGATAATGTTCTCCATGTTAGCAGTTTCCAGAAATATATTCTGTTTACCCAGAATAACATGAGTGCCGGGGCCGATGTCTTTCCTCCATTGCTGGATGACAAAGTCAAACTGGTGTGTTAACCTTTCGTGTGTCTTGAGGCAGAATGCTGATTTGTTGCTCACAGCCTGAAGATTAAAAAAAAGACACTTGTAAACTTCAAGGAAAACTCCCCTTTGGTTTCTGTTTCCACTGTCAGTTGTCATCAGTGTACTCTGACCTTTCCCACTTGTTAATAAGAGGCTGTCACTCCTGTCATTGAAATCAAAACTTATCCTGTCTTGTTGCTGCATTACAACTTAACTATAACTTTCTCTTATTATAGACACAGTGTACTGAACCTTAGCACAGCTGAGTGTACTTCACAGTAGGATGAGATGTATATGCAGGTTTAATAATGTGTTTGGCTGATATTGGTCCTGAATTAAAATTCAAACCACTGGAAAGTACAGTATAACTGAAGCCGTTGTTTCACCTTGAACACGTCTTCAACCTCCTTAGCAGAGTTGGCTACGATCAGAGTCTTCTGGCCGACATTGGGGTTGAAATCCAACGCACCCAACAGCACTGAGATCTTGCTGCTCTCTAGAGTCATGAGGATGATCTGTAGGAAGACAAACATTTCCATAAACTGATAATCACACAGCTGATCATTAGTCTACAGTACAACTTATGGCAGCGGCTCCACTGCACATTTTATATGTATGTAGTTCTACTGTCGGTGTAGACCATCCACCAAAAAATCTGCAGTTATCCAGACATTTTGGTTTCATTCACAATTATTTTGACCTTGAAATAAGGAAGTTAATTTATTAATTAACCAATTTTCTTCAGAATATCAAGGCTTGGATCAATATGCTAATCGTTTTTATCAGTCTTAATAATCTAAAGGACGTTATTCAACTGCACTTTTTGGATGTTCTACTCATTTGTACACTTAAAAGTTGACTAAAACAGATATTTTAAGATTTAAAAAAACAAAGTGTACCATGGCAACAACTTAAAGTTGTGATTATTGATGATTCATTGAGACTGACCTGCTGAACGTTACCATAGAGAGCAGCTTCCTCAGGGACAGTCATGACGATGCAGGGGTATGGCATGTGATTGGTTAACAAACCCTCCATGTGACTGGTCCACCTTTTTGCCACGGCGACGAGCTGATGAGGACAGGAAGCCTTCTCCTCGCTGGAGGACACCTTGTGGAAATGCTGCAAGATGGTTGCCATCTAACAGGAGAACATTCATGTTTAAAGAAAAGTTTTACCTCGCACGGCTCTACGCTAACTTTTTTCCCAATTAGTACATGTGCTCCTAAATGAAAAAACTTAGAAGCACACAAAGACATTTAGGAGCACAGTGGAAATGTTCAAGTAACAGAGTTTATTAACAAACAATGTTTATGTTTTCCATATCTATATTGTGTGTGCGTACATGCATTTGTGCATGCTCCTCCTTGTGTGCACTTATGTGAAAACCAGTGAAGGACTATGGAAGTGGAAGACCCTAGTGTCTAGTGAAAGAGTGAAAACACTCACAGAAAACTTTTTTGTTTTTGAACCAGGGACGGATACACCATACACCACACTTTATGTAAACAAGGTTACTGAACAATATCCATAACAAGAACCTCAGTAAAATAGATGGGGATGTGTGCTCTTAGGAGGAGGCTGGCTAGAAGGAGCACATATTGGCACATTGACACTGGCTAAATCTACATCTGTCCACTGCAGAAGCATTATCCACAACCTGGATGAGTACCTAGTATACATTTGTGTATTAGTATAATATTATAACATTAAATAAAAATTAAAATATAGTATATTCATTGTAATTTCATAAAATAGTATAGTATAGGCCTATAACCTACCACTAGTATAATATTATTTCCAGTTAGACAATACAGCAGTTTAAGAAATACACAACCAACATTTATCATTTTTGGAGGTTTTGTTCTTCATTAAATCCTTGTGCAGAAAAAGGTCTACATTGCGCTAAGTAATGCTATGTACTAACTTGTCAATCATCAGAATATTTGTTGTAGCACGTCAACCTTTTTTTAATGTTCCGCCGCATCCAGGCTGTGATTGACGAGCTGACGAGCGCATCGACTTTATGAAAAGTTGAACTTGTTCAACAAAAGGCACCCGAGATAGCTAATAGCCAGCCAAACCCAAACCGTGCTTATCTTATCCCTGTTGTCTTGTTGTTACGGGCAGACGATGCATCTCTCCAGCTCGTTTTTGTATAATGAGCTGCTCGAGCGGCCCACAGAGCGACCGGCTCACTGGGATTTCTCCCGGTGCTCCCGATGGACAGTCCGACTATGTTTTGAACGATTAGCAGCGGGCAGCGGGTGATGTTACGGTTGGTTGTCAACTTGACTCGCACGCTGTGCTCCTAAATTATTTTTGTGGTTCGCACATACCTAATTTTAGGCGCAAATGCGAGTAAAATACTCGCACTGTAGAGCCCTGCCTTGGATGTAAAAGCAAAAGATGTTGATGCGACCACAACATATTCATGAAATAACTCTGAAAGTTATCAAAACTCCTGGAAAAAGTCTAACAAGAAACAAACCCTAATCTTCCTAAATTTGAAACTTCTAAAATTCAACAGGTGCTGAAATTTGTTCTGTTTTGACAAAAAAACATTTATCATCATCAAACAGGCTTTGCATTTTTCTGAAATGACAACTGTCACCTGTGGACATTGTCAGCAGTAAAGAATAAATATTAATTTCAAACCAGAGAGTAGGCCAAACTAGAAAATAAAACTCTGTTGAATTCCCTCTGTAGACTGAATGTGTGCATTATTTACTTTTGTCCAAGCTCTTGTCTCTTGACTGACTGTTTTCCAAGAGACAGAGAGCCAGTTCCAGTGAGAGTCTTCTCTAAAGAGAGTATCCTGCTGACCACATCACATTAGTTCCAGGCAGCACCTGTGAGCAGCTACTGTAGCTCAGAAGCTGCTGAGTGTGAATGATGAGCAGACTGTCACCTGGTCTGGAGCAAGAGTAAAGAGCTGGTCGGCCTCGTCCAGCACTAGGTGGTACAGACGCAGGAACAGGAAGCAGTGGCAGGACAGCAGACGGACCAAACTGAAGGGAGTGGTCACTAACAGCAGGCCTGGTTAAAATAAAAACAGAAAATGTAGGAAATCATATGACAACCTTAGTTTGGGATGATCCCACACACAAATAAATGCATTTGGAGATTTTAGTCCTTAGCTGACCACTAGCAGACTGAGATGATGCTTTACTTACAGTTTTTGGGGATCCTGACAGCCTTGGCTTCGTCTTTGCCGACGCCCAGCAGCACGATGGCAGGATGGAGGGATGGGGCAACCTTGAGCTCTTCCAGCTGGTCATACACCGCCTGGACCTTCTCCCAGCCTGGACACAGCAGTACAGCTATGGGCTGGACATACATCAGCACAGAAAGTACAGATCCAAAAATGAGAACACCATCCTCTGGAAACATCAAGTCTCACAATAACTAAATGACTGACGGCACCATCAATCAAATGATGGTGCTGTATAAATGGATATGTGGTTCTGGTTTCCCAAAATGTAAATATAGTATTTTAGAATTTGGATGTAGTGATGTTTAATACAAGATTCGGATGAGGTAGCCTTGGAATCAAATAAGCCACTTTCTTCCAATATGATAAATGGCCTCCTGCCTGGTGTTGATGTACTCACCCCTGTGCTGGAGGTGAGGGAGGTGAGGGAGGTGAAGATGGAGTTGAGCAGGATGTGGGTGAGGAGCGGGGCGAGGTAGCTGAGTGGCTGGTCAGCGTTGTGGGAGACGATGACAGTGTTGCATCCTCGAGCCACAGCTGGCCAGCTGTAACGGTCAGCTGGAGACAGAGTGCTGTACTGCTTCCTCCGCAACACCTGGAGACAGACCGGTCGGTATGTGAAACTCAGGTGAAGTTTAAAGATGTAGCTTGGTTTCAGAGTCAATAATCCCTTTCATAAGTCCTTGTTCATCATAAGCCTTTGGGTCAGTGACAGTCGCGGCAGATGAGGGGAAGGTCACTGATGGATCTGAAGCCCACCCAAGATCTCCCTTCGTCACTCTCCACTGCTGCCATCCAGGACTACCTCTGAAACCAGGAGACTGGCTGACACCTAGAACTGCTTCGGCTGCAGTTTGGAGGGAAATCCACTGGTCGGAGGGTTAACTTTTCTTGTTTACTATATTACTACCTTTATAAAGAATATTCAGACAAGTTTAATATATCACTTAGCCCCTTTGAACTTATTTTTATTAGTTATGCTCCAGGTTTCCTGTTTACATTGTTTTGTGGAAGATGCTACAGAAATGTCCTACCAACTGATTCACACATGACTCAGAGA
This sequence comes from Macquaria ambigua, assembly GCA_008360985.2. NCBI lineage: Eukaryota > Metazoa > Chordata > Actinopteri > Centrarchiformes > Percichthyidae > Macquaria > Macquaria ambigua. Next base: position 63,345 of record VMKM01002390.1, read on the forward strand.
TTTACTAGCTAAGACATTCCTGAAGTTTAAATGGTGCGACCTGATTCAGTAAATCGTTAGTTTGAACTAGCTTGTAGTTTCTTCTTCCTGTAAAGCAATGTGTAACTGTAATTTGTAAGTGTTTCTTGCTTGCTAGTTACAAAGATCTTAGTAAGGACTTTACACACTATCTTAGTAATGGATTTACAAACAGGCAGCACAACCCAATCCAGATGGAAAAGAACAAAACTTTACAAACTTTATTTCGTCTTTTCAGAACAAAGTAACATTAAGTTTAGTATCTTTTGTATTTTTTCAGACATAGGAAAAAGCTATCTTTAAATTCCAAAACTGGAACCCTGCCATTAACAGTAAAGCAATGTTCATAACACGCTATTATTAATTAAACCTGTCAGTGAAGGTCACTAAGTGAATTAATTGTGACTCATGTCTTCAGTCTCTTACAATCTGTTTTTCTCTTATTTTAGATTTCTTATTTTAATTATTAGCCTCAAACAAAACTCAGAGGACATTCTTGTTTACCCAGCGGAGAGCATCGGTGACAGGGGCATCATCCAGGCTGGTGCAGGAATCCACTGGGAGGGCAGAGTGCACCAGAATCCCAGTCCTCCTGGGATCGCTGGGAACAACCTGAGGACAGTCAGGATGCAGGTGAAACAAAGACAAATGAGACAGTAATTATGGTGGTAGCATCATAAAGATCCATGTCCATCTGCTGCGGAGCCTTCTGGCATCACATGACACTGAAGCTGCTGATGTTACACCAGCAGCAGATTTTAAAACACAGATGAAGCAGAGCAACAGCCACATCTGAATCGAAGGTCTCTTTCATTTAGGCTTAAATGACTAATATATCAAGTAGGGTTTAGGGCCATTTTTAGGGTTTCCAACAGTGTTTTTTATAGTGGAGGTGGGTCACCTCAGCTGAAATAAACACCACCTCATAAAACAAACAAAACAAACAAAAAACATTAATGCATTTTTATGGATTAAAACATGAACCTTCAGGGAAAAGAAGCAGAGGTCGTATTTTACACAGCAAATGCCATGTACCTCACAAATGATTTTAAAGTCCATCATCTACTAACACGTGTATTTACAGGCAGCCAGCATGACAGATAAAGAACAGCATCCTTCTTCAGCTTGATGGATTCAGTTGAGCAGTTTTTGGGTTCTTGGGTCGCTGCCACAACAGGCACCAACAACCTTCAGACAACAACTCTGAGCAGCAGCTTGTGCAATGCAAAACATTTTGTTTGTAAAGTTTAGAATGAATGGAGAGAACCTACCACGTCGTCTGCAGCGTCTGGATCAGGGTTCAGAGGCTCCGGGTTCAACCACTCCAAAAGGCTGCATTAGACACAACAGTCACAACATTCAACATTCAAAAGCTTTGGATATCTTTAGTATTGACTCATCACTCAGCATATTTGTTTGTTTGAGAATCTCTTCTCTCTGAGCTGCAGCTCACCGTGAACAGGCCCAGTCCTCTTCACTCCTCCACGTCTTCTCTGCTGGTCCGGACTCTACTGATCTACTCGAACTGCTGAAAAATAAACAGAGTGGAGATCAGCCAAGACACAAAATTAACTTTCCACCTGGTATCAGAATGTGTCCGGTATGCAGACAGCATCTGACCTGATATTCACACTGTAACGCAGTCACGCTGTAACAGATATAGGTTTAATGTTGGGAATGAAGGCTTCAACTCTTGGAGTGCAGAACATTTTACTGTACCTCGTTTCTTCATCTGCCAGATATTCAACCGGACTGCTCTCACCAAGACCTTCAGCTCCACTTTTTCCACTAATAAAATATAAATGAAGCCAAAGAATGCAGTTACTGAGGGTGACTGATTCACTTTACATCAAAAGAACTAAATCAGCTCAATTAACCAATACTGACATTTGAAGTAAGAAAGCATTGATCAGTCACGTGCCAGCTTCCTCACCTCATACTGAGCAATGCTTGCTTGTGTGGTGTTACAGACTCACTGTTGTGTAAAGGAATCAATGTGTGCGACAAAACATACTCTGATGTACAATTACACTCACAATTACCAAAGCAGTAGATTTGGTACAGAGTATAGCTCTGCTAACTCGAGTGGGATGAAAAAAGGAGACTGTTCTGAAAGTAAACTTTTTTTATAATCACAGTATGTGACAAAGTGATACAAGTCAGTGACAATCAATTTAAGACTTACATTCCATTATACAGGCGCATCTCAATGAACTAGAATATTGTGGAAAAGTTCATTTATTTCAGTAATTCAATTCAGAAAGTGAAACTCATATTATATAGATTAATTGCACACAGTGAAATATTTCAAGCCTTTATTTCCTTTAATTTTGATGATTATGGCTTACAGCTAATGAAAACCCCAAATTCAGTATCTCAGAAAATTAGAATAGTACATAAGACCAATAAAAAAATGATTTTTAATACAGAAATGTCAGCCTACTGAAAAGTACGTTCATGTATATGCACTCAATACTTGGTCATGGCTCCTTTTGCATGAATTACTGCATCAATGCGGCGCGGCATGGAGGCGATCAGCCTGTGGCACTGCTGAGGTGTTGTGGAAGGCCAGGTTGCTTTGATAGCGGCCTTCAGCTCGTCTGCATTGTTGGGTCTGGTGTCTCTCATCTTCCTCTTGACAATACCCCATAGATTCTCTATGGGGTTCAGGTCAGGCGAGTTTGCTGGCCAATCAAGCACAGTAATACCATGGTCATTAAACCAGGTATTGGTACTTTTGGCAGTGTGGGCAGGTGCCAAGTCCTGCTGGAAAATGAAATCAGCATCTCCATAAAGCTTGTCAGCAGAAGGAAGCATGAAGTGCTCTAAAATGTCCTGGTAGACAGCTGCATTGACTTTGGACTTGATAAAACACAGTGGACCAACACCAGCAGATGACATGGCTCCCCAAATCATCACTGACTGTGGAAACTTCACACTGGACTTCAAGCAACTTGGATTCTGTGCCTCTCCACTCTTCCTCCAGATTCTAGGACCTTCCAAATGAAATGCAAAATTTACTTTCATCCGAAAAGAGGACTTTGGACCACTGAGCAACAGTCCAGTTCTTTTTCTCCTTAGCCCAGGTAAGACGCTTCTGACGTTGTCTCTGGTTCAGGAGTGGCTTGACACGAGGAATGCGACAGTTGTAGCCCATGTCCTGGATACGTCTGTGCGTGGTGGCTCTTGATGCACTGACTCCAGCCTCAGTCCACTCCTTGTGAATCTCCCCCAAATTCTTGAATGGCCTTTGCTTCACAATCCTTATCCCTGTTGCTTGTGCACCTTTTTCTACCACACTTTTTCCTTCCACTCAACTTTCTATGGATATGCTTGGATACAGCACTCTGTGAACAGCCAGCTTCTTTAGCAATGACCTTTTGTGGCTTACCCTCCTTGTGGAGGGTGTCAATGACTGTCTTCTGGACAACTGTCAAGTCAGCAGTCTTCCCCATGATTGTGTAGCCTACTGAACCAGACTGAGAGACCATTTAAAGACTCAGAAAACCTTTGCAGGTGTTGTGAGTTAATTAGCTGATTAGAGCGTGACACTGAGAGTCTACAATATTGAACTTTTTCACAATATTCTAATTTTCTGAGATACTGAATTTTGGGTTTTCATTAGCTGTAAGCCATAATCATCAGAATTAAAAGGAAGAAAGGCTTGAAATATTTCACTCTCTGTGTAATGAATCTATCTAATATGAGTTTCACTTTCTGAATTGAATTACTGAAATAAATTAACTTTTCCACGATATTCTAATTCATTGAGATGTGCCTGTATATCTCCATATATCTCTATGGGGGGGGGGGGGGTGATTTTAACGTTACCTGCACTCGTCAGTGATTTTAATCCTGTCCTGCGTAAGGCTGTCATTTTTCACCCCCACCCCAGCAATAATTAGCCGCAACAACCTACTACCTGCTGTTTTTCGGGAAACTCGCTGATCCTCCTGTAACTTAAATCCCGTCCGGAGCGACGACCTTGCGTTTTAAGGTTTTTTTTTTAAAGAGCTGCTTGGTCCTCTATTTTTTTCTTCTTCTTTTTCTTTTTAATCACCTCAGTGTGAAATTTAACTTTTGTGTGAAAATGGAGGGAGTCAGACAGTTTCAGCAAATCTGGAACCATGCTAACACCAACATATAGGCCTATTTGGGAGCCATACTGGTATATTCTTTTGAGCCGCGAGTTTTTTGGCCTCTTTTTACATTTTAGCAAATTGACACCATTAAAAGTCATCAGAGATAATGATATCCTCAGGAAGTGTTAGTCACACTGAATGATATCAATATGTTTTTGACGTCTGTGTGTTTAGATTTGACCGATTATTACTCTGACAAGCAGCACGATTTTTGGTATTCACTTCACACAGTAGCACCTCATATCCTGTAATTTCATGATGGTTAAAATGACGTTCGTAACGATGAGTTAAATTACAGAGGAGCACAGAGAATATTTCATTCCCCACCTCCCCCTGTAATTCTAATTCTGTCCGAATGGAATTTAGTCAATTAACTGAATTGTTGAAGGTGTGCTGGCAGCATACACTTCCTGTCCTGTGCAGGTGCTGGAGGCTGCAGTCGTCTCTTCAGGTTCATTCAAGTCTTTTAGCTCTTCATGCTGACTGACCTGGAAAAAAAACAAACAAACCAACAAGCTTTTGGTTCTAGATTCATTGTTCAGGAGTGACCAAATTGTACAGGTGAGATATAGCATGAAACCCAACTACTATGTTTGTATGCACTCCATTACAGTGGGCAGAAAAAAAGGAAGAAACCCCCCAACAAAAACATCAGGCCCCCAGGAGTTTACACTCTGTGGATATATGAGTGTGTCCAAAACGTATGTGTTAAAACATGTGCTGAAAACTGTACCAGGGCTTCAATTCTTAAAAGCTCTGCCGTTTATCTTGAGAAACACTTCCTGTGTTGTACATGTACTCACGCTGGGAGCCGCCTGCTGGTAGCTGCTGCCAGGATTCAGAAACTTCAGAAACCTGTGGGGTACGGCAAGTGTTCGGTCAGTATCAACCAGCCATTAAAAGGACATGAAACGTACTGTTGGTCTCAGGCAATGAGAGGTACTGTATGTGACTGAGATCAACTCTCACCTGAACAGACTGAGGTTTCTGGTCAGAGCTGCAGCCAGAGACGAGTCTGTGTCCTCTGATGAGTCCCTGAACATGAGAGCAGGTCAGTTAACTGAGATTTACATTAAATAAACTACATATACTAAGACACAAGTCATGCTTACTTGTTTCTCTGTTCAACAGTAAACTGCTGAACTGAACCAACCGTGCGCTCACCTCTCTGCAGCAGCAGTGTCTGAGCCATTCTTTGATTGGCTGGCTGGAGGTAGTTGTTCTCCTGTGACCTTTGACCTGCTGCCTTCCTTAGAGGTCTTCAGCTCATGTTGTTGGCTCTAGAGCAGCAGAGAGGTCAGAGGTGAGGATGTGTGGATATTTACTGCAGAGCTGACAGTAACACAGTGAGCAGAGCTGCTGACCTGAGGTGTAGAGGGAGCCGTCAGCCAATCACCTGCTCCGGCTGCAGCCAGAGCTTGTGACATCACTGAGGGTTAAATCAGATTAGAGTCAGTGTGAATGCCAATGTAAGACAGATTCACAACACTATTTCACTTCTTACTAGAATTAAAGCTTAGCTGCATGAAGAAACAGCTGAAAACAAGCATCAGTTCAGACTTAAATACAACTGACAAATAACTGACATGAATCCACGCTGATCACAGCTGCTGTGTGTAGGAAAAAAATCCTAAATTTTAAGGATTGTTTGACAATATATCCAATCTTTGACAGAATGAGAGGGCCGACACTCCAAAGTTGTTGCAGAGGATTCACTAAGTGTGGAGAAGAGGGAATGTTAAAAGCATGACACAAATTAAATATTCAGTACACAATGAGCAAAACTGAAAAAAAAGTAGGAGACTACAGTTAAACAATTAAAGTAGAATCAGGCAAAATTCAAAACTATTACAACTGAAAAAACAATCTGAACTCAATGTCCATTTAGTAGCTGTTCTGGGGCTTTTGATCATATCACGTGATGATCAGCAGATGGAGTTTTCGCAGCTGGTTCTCAAATGTTCAAGTTTTTATTTTTTCTGAGCACTTTACAGATATTTTTTGTCCATGTTGGCTTAAAAGTTCTTAAAATGTCCATAAAATGGAAATTTGAACATCTGCAAATACATGACAAAATGAAAACGTCATCTGCTGAGGCCAAGAACGAACTTTGAAACTCAAAATCACTGCAGTTTGTCATGTCCATCTCCACAAAGGTTTGTGTGTATGACCGCAATTTACGACATGACTGCACGTGGATGTGACTACATAAGCAGACACGCAGTGTAGTGTCAACTACCGCTGTCCGCCATGCTGTCCACATGTGTCTTGAATTATGTGACTGCCCTGAACACGAAGTCACATCTGTGCGTTTACCAGGATGTGGTTGGGTTTGTGCTGTCGGCTTGTTTGAGGTCGTGCAGACAGTCTGGGTTAAGATGCTGGAGGACAACATGACGGGAAATTGGTCCACCTCGTCCAGCCCACCGCCGTCAGCTGACTCTCTGATGTAATACGCAAACTTCTTGGCCACCAGATCGTCGTTCACACAAATCTGAAAAATCCCCAAAATCCTGGTGATTCGTTTGTCTATGTGTCAGAATTGTCAATAATGTAACATTATAAAAATGCTCATTTGTAAGGAGGAGACTTCAAAGTTCAAATTAAAGTAGCAGATCTTATGTATGATCTTTTCTGTATTTATGTCTGTATATGTCTGTGTTGTTACTTAATGTGACTTGCTAAATCCTACACTGAGTCAAAGTCAAAGTTCACCTTGATGTTCCCTACGGTCAGGTAAAGCTCAACGGAGGTGGAGTCTGACTCGGATTCAAGCAACACGGCCTCTGTCCGGGTAGACGCTGGTGGAAGGAAGCAAACTTTCAAAGTGACTCCTCAAGATTACAAATACGTTTTAACATCAATCTCACCACAACAACAGTTTAGGGCACATCAAGTGTGGCTTCTAAGATGTAAAATCTACAGAAAAGAAACACCACAGTTGTTGTATATCTTTCTGCCATGTTGGTCACCTTGCAGCAGGCTGTGGAGGTAGAGTGTAGCAGAGCTGTCCCACTGAGTGGCCGGACTGCAGAGGAAAAGAATAAAACTCAAGCTGTAAATGAATTTCAGTTCACAGTACAGATATCTGTACTGTCTGTACTAAGTGGGTTAAAGAGACAAAGATCTGAAAAGCAGAAGGATGTGTGCTACAGAGCTTCTAAACCACTTCAGATTTACATGTTAAGCAATGCATTTGTTTTTTTTTTACATTTTTAAGGACTACTGTTATGTCACACAATGTTGGTTAGGTTTTTTGTCATTTCCTGTTTTATTTTGACATGCCAGTCTGATTGTTTTCCCCACCCTGATTGTTTCCACCTGTTACCCATTACCTTGTGTATTTAAAGTCCATGTCTCCCTTTGTCTGTTGCCAGTTCGTCTTGTCTTTGCCAGAGAACCAGCGTATGTCTACCGATTATCTTGCCAGTGAGCCCATGTTTATTGTTTTGTTTGTTCAAGCCCTGTTTCCTTTGTTGGAGTGGTTTTTTGTTGGAGAAGCTTATTCACAGTAAAGACTCTTTTGTTTTTGACACACCTGCCTCGAGTCGTGCATTTGGATCCTGTTCTTGAGTACAGTCGTAACAACTACAGATAGTAAATTGTGTCAATAGTGTGTATCGTGCTTCACAAATCCATCAACAGCTCAGTGGTAAGAAGTGAGCTTGTCTTACATAAGCTCTGCCTTCTCCTCATGGACAGACACACGCAGGGTTGATGGTTTAATTCCCGCCAGGTGGAACCTCCTCACCCAGAAGGGCAGCTGGAGGAAGTTCTGCACAGCGACTCGGATCCTTGTTAGACCGACATGAGAACACCAAAGTTAAAATCAAGCAGCACAGATGCACAGTCACACACACAGACATACAGCATCTCTCAGGTCTATTGCTGTCAAGCCTAAAAAGACAGTGACATTTTGGGATAGAGACCAATAAGCTGTTAAAATATGCAATCAAAGGCCTTCTAATCAAATTCTTGTATTTGGACTAATTCACTAAAATGGCAGTGGTCCAGTGTTGAGGAGGAGTGGTACTGTTCTGGTCTTACTGGTCTGAGGGGATGACAAGTCGTTCTCCGTGGTCGACCAGGAGGCAGCGAGCCTGACAGGACACTGAGTCCATAATGACTGACTCCACCACAGCCCGACACCACGACTTCATCACTGACCAGTACACCACACACACCTGAGAGGAAATACAGTAACACACACATCCAATCCTCCTCCAGTCCAATTAAGGCATCACAACAAGGTGTCCCCTACCTGGATCAGGTGTGTAAAAATAACTGCTGCATTACCTGTCCCTCCTCTAATGTTGAGGGCTTCAGCTTGCGCAAGTCCTGAGTGACGTCGTGGTAGAAGAAGTTCATCTGAGCCATCAGACTGTCGTACTGTTCTGTGGTATCTGCATCACCGCCGGGACCCCGAACAACCCGACCCCAGAGGCAGGACGGGTTCTCAACCTGCAAAGGCCAGAAGGAATGTTTCAAAGAGGCACCAGAACTGGGTCCAGTTTTTACAGATATTCACTCTGTTGATGATGATTTCTAGTCTTATAATCCTTGTTTTGTACCCGCTCAACCTTTCATAGTAATTCATGTACAATGGAAAGCCTTCCCAGATGATTGGAAGAGCAGCATATTAATGTCCAGGGTCTTAAAATGACATGTCACTATTACAGATGGGTCCATATACGCCGTTTAGAGTATCAACATATTTATAGCAATGTAGTGTAAAAGCACTTTTTCTACTGCTGAATAAAGACGTAATCAAGACAATAGGCGTTTTCGGACCGGAGGAACTTTCTAAAAAAGTTCTAAGAACCTTTTTTTATTGTGTCCGCACTGCAAGAACTGGCGGTGCGAATGCAAACAGAAAAAAAGTCTAACGCCTAATGACCCAAAAGAGGAAGGAATTTTTCTCTGACCAAAAAATCCAAAACATATTGAATTCACAAAAACATGAAACACAGAAAAGCAGCATCTCTTCACGCTTGAGAGGCCGAAACCATCATTTACTTAATCAATGAGATCAATCGACTATCAGAAGTTCATTTTCTGGTCATTGTCTAATCAATTAATGGACTAGTCGTTTCAGCATTTCTAACAGTATCTTCATGTAGAGGACCTATTGGTTCATTGACTATGTTAGAGATGATCCAATGGAGACTTTGGCTAATAAACTAGATTAAGACACTTTAATTCCTGCCACTGGCGGTAACATTAGTACAACAAGTAGAGCGTCAACAGAGATTAATATGGCAAAGACAAATCTTTACAAAATACTGATGGAAATAGCAACATCGCAATATTTCAATTTAAAACCTGCATTTCTGATCTAATACAGTCCAGATTTCGACACACTGGCAGTAGATTAGTAAAGCTTTCACTCTTAGTAAGAACAGCAAAGCTTGATTTATTAATGTAAAGAAACCCCAACTACAGTCCGTAGTGGAAAGGAAACAAAGGTGCTATATATATATATATATATATATATATATATATATGAGATATTGAAAATTAATACAGCAGCAAACAACAATTTGCTAAGTAAAGACATAGTGGACTAATAGCCGCTCTGTTCTTTGTTTTGGTAGCCTGTACGGCCGCGTGTGCATGTTAGTGCATGTGTCGTGTTTCTAATCTGCAAGGTAAAATTAGTGTTTTTGTCAATGGAGTCTGGTGGCTTTGAGGAGAGCAATATAATGTCTGTTCCTGGTTAGAGGGGAAGGTTGTTCCCATTTGTTTTGGTCTGAGATGCTGGTGCTCTAGTGAGACATCTAGCGGCAGTGAATATTGTATATAGAACCTTTAAGTACAATTTTGAGGTACTTGTACTTCACTTGAGTATTTTCATTTTCTGCTACATTATAATTCTACTCCGCAACATTTATTTAATAACTTAAGGTACTACTTACTTTCAAGATTCAGATTACTAATACAAAATATAATCAACAAATAAATGATTATATATATATATATATATATATATATATATATATATATATATTGATCACAAGCTACCTAGCAGTTCAGAATATATATAAATAAATTAAAATGAGCCTTACATTTAGCAGCTGCAATATTAAAGATGATGTCCAGACAAATGCATCAATAAATATAATAAACATACTTCTGAAATGGGCCATTCTGCTAAATGACTACGTTTGGTA
>VMKM01002391.1:0-60000 GCA_008360985.2 Macquaria ambigua
AGCTACGCTTTCATTTGTGCTGTCTTGATGGGGCATATAAGGTACCCATGTTTTATCCCATTTACTACCAATGACATGCTTTAAATTACACCATAGTGTTTAGAGTTACTCAACAGGCAGAATGAAGGAGAGAAGGGGCTGATGGGATTTGTTTGCAGCCCAGTGGGGGGGGGGGTCTTGAGGCTACAGCGTGGGGTCTTAAAGTGAAAATGCCACAGAGGACAAGACACCATAAGGATTACTGTATGTTAACTGTCCAGCTAACGTTAGTGAAATATGACTGGAACTATAAACAGTCCAGTCACATTAGGACATTAGAGCTAATTCATAAATGTATGATATACGTATTTTACAACACTCCTGTTAAATGTCAGCATGTTAACATTGTCATCGTGAGAATGTTAGCATGCCGACTTTAGCTTTTGGCTCAAAGCACCACTGCGTCATACAGCTGCTAGTGTGGCTGTAGACTCTTAAGCTAGTAGATACATACGGTGTATGTATACAGGTTTTTAAGTTCAGTCTTATTGAGCTGAGGGCCAATCACCAGCATTTGTCAGCTTTAAAAAGAGGTCTGACAATCATCAATTGAATGTGTTGTTTAATGTGTTCAAAACAACTTGAAAGTGTTAGAGATCCACAGAGGCCTGGATTTCAAGAGTATCCGTTAATAAAAATGCAAAATGACTAAATGTGGCAATAACAATCACGTCAAACACAGACAAACTGCAGACTACTGGCAGAAGAATAGAGGCCAATACCTCATTGCCAGGCAGAGAGGGACACTTAACAGAATATTTGCCACAAAACTACACAGAAAAAGTATAATGTATAATGACAGGGTGATGGAAACAATTTATATCTAAAGGATTCCTATTCTTTACATGGAAGTCTTCTTTGTCCATAGCATTCTTCAGGTTTCTTCCCCCCACCATTACCAGCAGCTCCATCTCTGTCAGGAAAGGGTCAGCTAGAGGTGGAGGCAAAAACATGTAAAAGAGACATCATGTGTCACCTTCAGACCCCGGGCCTCAGAGTCAGACAACACATCAGATGTGTGAATGACGTGTACTCCACACACATGTTGACGGGAGCAAGGTTAAGTACGGCAGTAGACGGGATTCGCTTCAGCCTCTGTGTTTACTTTGTTGCCTATATATATAAACACGTGGATTATTTGAGCTATGGAAAATAGTTTGAACACTAATCTCGCAATCAGAACCACTTCTCGACCTTCAAACGTATTTCTGCTTGTAGGACAATATCTTTTTGCTTTCACAGTAATTACGTAGTGTCAGATCTTCTCCCACTGTTACCAATTTTTCTAATCAGGTTGATTAAATCTGGTTGCAAGGCAGCCATTAATCCCCACCTCTCCTCTAATACAACACACTGGCATCATGAGCATTTTGACTTCCCTCTGACTTTCTCATGCTGTCCGTCTCATCTACAGTACAATTATCCCAGGAGAATGGCAGACCCCTGGAATTTCATATCAGCCATATCTTAGTCATTAGATACACTAATGCAACTATCATTTTCTGCTGTGATTATAATAGATTCATAATGTGCTTTTAATCCATGCTGGCTAACCTCCTCAACCTTTCTCTGCCTTTGTTCCCACTCTTCTTCTTCTTCTTCTTCCTCCTCCTCCTCCCTCTCTCTCTCTCCCTCAGGCTTCGCGGTGAACCTCCAGGTGATCCTGGCGAACCCGCGGGCGCAGTTCAAGCGGCGCGGCTCCCAGCCGGGGATGCAGGAGTCCGACTTCCTCAAGCAGATCACCAAGGTCACCGAGCTGGAGCCCAAGGCCAACAATTGTACCCGGGTCAGTAAGTAGGCACCGCTGTCACCATGGCGACAGATTGGAAATACTTTCGACTATGTAACAATGCTGGTCAAGGGCCTTACTTTCTGCTCACAGCCTCATGCTGAAGTAAAGGACATTAACCAGTTGTGTTTTATAACACAGACGCAGATAGCCAGTCTTTGTTTCTGTTAGGTATGTACATGTAATGAACAGTAATCCACTTTACATGAAACTGATTTGTCAAACTGTAAACAATAGGCTACGGTTAAAAACACAAAGGTGTAGCTAGTTACACAGGTGTTTCTTTTTTACAGATACTGAACTGTTACTAAGCCTATTACAGTAATGAGTTAAAGTTAGGGGCCGTATTAAAATTGCATGCAGAATGGCCAAAAGAGTTTTACAGATTTTTGCGAATAGTTTTCCCTTTTTTTTATAGACACTTTATTTCCATCAAGACCTCCTCCCACTGCATGCACACCTTCCATTTTGTAAATTATGCAATATAGCCCAATGAGCCATTATGGCCCGTTGTTTGTCAATAGCTGTCTCTTTTCTTTTTTTTTTTTAAATAATCATAGACACTTCCGACCAACTTTAAACTCATTTAAACTCACCTCCCATCATATGCACAACCTCCAGTTCTTAAAGACAAATCAAGCAATATGGCCCAGTGCAATTCTGATTTGTATTTTCTCACTGTTGAAACCTCCTGTTCTGTTTTCACTATTCATTTCCACCCGGACCACAAACATTTACGCTGCTTTTAAATGTTAAATGTTAAATGTTCGAACACAACTATTTGATATATTTAGGTACATGGTTAAAATATTATGTCCTTTTGTACATTTTTTGGAAGATAAACTTGTTGATATTTGTATGAGGAGTATACATGTGTATGTATATATTTTACACAGGAACTGAAGCAGTCTAGACAATTTCTAACAACATTTGGTTTAAGCCTCAGTATAAATCCAATACAGATATTTTTGTGAAATAGACACATACAGATAGTAGCTTTGCGTTACACCCCTGATTTCTATGGAAACTCCTCCGGTTACACTTGTGTTTTAAGGGTCAAAGGTCATGTCTACAGTTAAGATTTCATTTAAACAATAAGGCAATATGCAGTTTGTATTCTCTAAAATATTAAAGTGATTTTTCTCCATTTCACTTCTCTCAGTCACACTGCTGTTTCGTTATGCAGGGCAGGGTTGATCAGTAATGTGATAAGTATGTTATCAGACTGCACTGACCTGCATATTGGCGGTGGATGACACAGACTAGGGTTTAATAAAAGCCCAATTTATCTGTCTTAATCTAGCGCTTGTGTGTTTGTGTGTGTGCCTGGGGCAGATATTAAACTGCAGTCACAATAATGGCTACCATCACAGCAGTAGCTAACCATGGGGCATCTCTCCCCACTATTGACAGCATGACTCATGCTTTAAGCTGGTGGCACAGGCTAAACTTAGACACACGCAGCTTGAATTGGATAGAAATGGCGTTATAGCGCTATAAATTCTAGTTGTGTGCTTAGACAGCTTAGATCGATGCAGCTCATCTCAAATCACCACAGCCCCTGTTGGCACTTGGCTTTATGAAGCCACTCATCCTCTTGACAACCATCACAGAGCCGCCTTAAAGGACTTTCTGTGAGAAATGGATTCTATTACATTTTTACCTTTAAAGGAGTATGTGAGCTAAAAGTGTCCCGTCCCCAGTCGTTCCAAACAAGAACCAAGTGGAAATTCATTTTCAGGCTTTCTGTTTTTTTGTTCAACTGTTAAATTGCTTTTCTGATCCTGTTTATTAGCAATGCTAGTCCATCATAGTGTGATAATCAGACTGAATTGTCATTTCACTTCACGTCATTATTTAGTGTGACATCATGTCCAGTAACCATTTCCTGTTTGGTAGGAGGGATTATTTTCCACAAGTGTTATTTTGACCTCATGAACCGATACTGAAGCCGTCTTAAAATTGCATGCAAAATGGCCAAAAGAGTTTTACAGATTTTTGCGAATAGCTTTCCCTTTTTTTTATAGACACATCAAACCAACTTTATTTTCATCAAGACCTCCTCCCACTGCATCGTTTAGTGCGACATCCTGTGGCCACTTCCTGTTTGGGATTAGGGATTATTTTGCCCTAACCAATCAGCAGGGGCCGACGTATCTGTTACGTCAACATCATTTTCAGCGGTCACGAACACATTTCCACGTCAGCCGAAAATATGCAGATTCAAGAGTTGTCACTTTCGTAAGTCCACTAACAAAAGCATGCATAGCTGTATCGATCTGATCCACGCTTGTTGCCATTTTTCTGTTGCAGTTTTTCTGGTTCTGACACAGAAAGATTCTCAATCCAGCCTACAAAGCTGTGATTGGCTTGGTCAGGGATCACAGCCCAAGACCAAGATGTAGGCCGCAATTCAGAGGTCTGAAACCAGGGTTGCCATGAAATTTGGTATGGCCATTCTCGATTTCTAGAGGGTTCTTCTGAATGATGTTGGTGACCATATGACCTTTTTCTTAGTGCCACTTTCAGGTCAAAACTGGTTCAAGTATCTCCAACGTAATTTCCAGACTTACGTGACATGTGCTTCACCCTCAGGCAACAAAGTTAGTACGCACACAGGATATCTCATAATTTAGGATGCTGAATTTGCTAACGAACTATAAAGGGGCCCCAACAAAGGGGCCGTTAAAGACACCTCAATCAAAAGTTTGTTTTATCTGCAATTTAAAAAATGTATGTTATAAGCATCAGAAGTAAATTATTATTGTTGACACACTATTTTTGTTTGTGTGACTATTTCACTATGGAGCCTCTCAGGCACCCTGCCCCCAGAAAGGTGCTCAGGGTTTAGTCCACTCCTGCTGTAGGGTTCAAACAAAAAAAAAAAGTGTCCACATGGTGTTACGGCAGTGATGTCGATGCTGGGATTTTCCAGACAATCGTGTGACAATCCAGACAAAGAGGGACGCCAGGCTACAAAGAGAGATAAGAAAGGTTTAATATTGGTATTTAGATTGAACCTAGCTAGCTAGCTAACATTCTAATAGTTCGCTTGCTGACAAATGAAGCAGCATTGCTGTCAGTTTCAGAAAGAGCCACAGAGAGAGTAAGACTAAGTAGTCCATTTTATTAATTTGTATTACAGGTGTTTTAAGATGATTGTAATATGTAACATTAAGAGGCTAATTTCAGCTACAGGCCAAAAGAGCAGCATGGGTTTGTGTTTTGCTTAAAAAAGGTCATTGCTGATTCCCCTAATAACCACCACAGATGCATGTGTTAAGTTGTTGAATTAGTTATTTGAATTTGGCAGTGAATGTATTTAGAGGGGAGGGGGGTTAAATAGGGGAGAATATGGTCAGGGCCCAGATTTCCCTGCTTACACCCCTGTGATGGTGAGGCTCAAACAACACCAAAACTGTTGGTTCAGTCCAGTAATTTCGAGTTGTGGGGTGTGACAGACATAGCAGCATCTAGGGCTTTGGTTTTGTTGATAATTATTTAGGCCAGTCAAATTAGTCAATTATTTTATGCTGGTAGCCATCCTGCATCTATCCCTCCATTACACTGCAAACAGTATTTTCAGCCTCTGTGGAGAAAAGTGCGGCAAGCAGCTGCTTTCACCTGGAATCAACAAATATGCAATCTAAATTTACTCTTTCACCGTATGTGTGCAGGTCACAATGTTGCACTGTAAGTCCCTGGTGGGTTATGGGTAAATGTTTCCTGCAGGGAATAGGATAAAGAGCCCCGGAGCTGCTGGATCATCATTTACAGCTGGCTGCTGCTGCCTGCTGCAGACAGCTCTGTGTTGAAACTATCATCATCATTATCAGCCCCATTACACTAATGGAGGTGCCCTGCCGCTGATATTAATACAGGCCATTAGCGAATGTGACATCATCAGTCATCACCCAGCACCGCACAGACAAGAGGATGTGATATCAGCATTTATCACGTCACAGTTACAGAAGCAGCAGGATGTGACCTCATCGCTCATACACTGTGGTGCACATAGTAGATGTGTTATGAGTTCATCCAGAGACCATAACTCCTAACCAGCTGTTGATGGGACAATTTGTGACATCATCATTGTGAAGTCACAATTGTCGGGTTGTTGTGCAGAAAATGTGACGTCATCACGAAATGTTCTTGTGCAGTTAGACATGACATCATCACTGATAACAGATGTGCGTCATTACTCATCAATTTTGTGTACAGTGAACAATTATACAGAAACCAATGCAGTTAATATAATATAACATAAATTGAACACACCATTCCACCAGAGGTCCATTTCAATTATAATAATAGAAGATATTTTTTTAAAAGTAATACAAATAAATGAATAGATCATTTAAAAAAAATGAGTAATTAACTCAAAATCTATTGAGCACCAGATACATACAAAAAAGTCATCAAAACATTTTTTAAGTTTAAGTTATGTTCTTAAGGTTTTCAATAGACTGAATGAGATTTGAGGTCTACTAAGAATAAATGAAGCTTCAGTACAGCTTTAAGGATTTATTTGTGAATACAGAATTTTGCAAGTAAAATGACAAAAATAACCAATAGTTCAGTTGAATTAATTTCTTTTTGCATTTTTATAGGACATTTTATATCACAATTTACAATTTTATTAAGAATAAATATTATTCCAAAAAACCTTAATAGACAAGTCATTTTGCTAAATTGGAGTTGCAGGGATATCTGTCATGAAGAATCTTAAAGGAATAGTTTGACTGTTTCCTGTCTTTATGCTAAGGTAAACTTATTGAATGGACAGATATGAGACATCAATCTTCTCATCTAACTCTCAGCAAGAAAATGAATGATTGATGATTTCCCAAAATGTGGAACCACTGCTTTAATAAAGTGGACTTGGAATATAGTATTTCTGAGGAATCACTCAGGCTTTCTTCACATCCATAGAAGAAGAAATTCAAAAGGATTTTCCTGAAGGGCTGAGTCTATTTTGAGAGTGAATTCAACCTTTTATGTGTGATTTACTGAACAGACTCACACCTTCCAAGACTAACCCAAGGAAACCCCCTTAACAAGGTGATATTTCATTGAGAATAAAAGATAAGATAGGAATAAAATATCATTGTAATCATTACTCATAAGTTATCACTCACAACCAATGATAGTCCAGGCTACTAATAACTCTTTGTGTAATCACATCATCATAAAGTTCTATACAGTATATTACAAGTGGCGTTGGAGTTTTGACCTCTTCAGACTTTTTGCTTCTCCATGCACCTTGGAAGTAGCTGAAGTTGTGCCAGAAACCCCAACTCTGCTTCTACTGCAATCACATCATCATCATTTATTAATGTGAGGAGAATATACAGTACATGACATCATTCAATGAGTGACTTGACAGAGTCAAATGATGCCGGGTTCAGACTACACGTTATTTTTGTGTTACGATGGTCACTGTGTCAGAGAGAGTCATACAGTCGTGACTTGGCCGAGAGGCATGGCAGACTATACGTTGGTCCCCGACCAATCATAGCCTGCTGTCTTTCACGACGCATGTGATGTCAGCGGGAAGGAGGTGCTAGGGGCCAACTTCCGGGAACAAGAATGTAAACAAACAACACGTTGTGGAATTCGTTGTGGAAGGCAAAAAAATTCGAACATGCTAGTCTTTCTGTCGGGACATCGTGAGGCGTCCAACACAGGACTTTCACCCAGGAGACTGCTATTTGTGTGAAACCAAAAATCAACCTTGACTTATTTTAACTTGATGAAACTTAACTTACTAACGTACTCATTTTAACCCAAAACATGATCTTTTCCTGAACCTAACCAAGTAGTTTTGGTGCCTAAACCTAACCAACCTGTGACTGCTTCACAACGTTATCCACGTGTTTATTATTGTTACCATGACAACGAAGGTCCAGTACACCTATGCTATATGTCTTTTTGGGAGTCATTGGTAAACGACCTATTCTGTTGTTTTTGGCGTCATATCTCCTGCCACCAGTAGGGGCGCTGATTTAGGAAGCGCTCCTGTGAGTCGTGTTAGAGGTTATGAACTAACAACCTATGTGGTCGTATGGGTTGGAGGACTTGTTGCTCTTAAGTTTGTTATAATCTAAACCACTTTTGGTGGGTTTTGGCTGGTCTGAACAGTTGTGATTGAAATGATTTGATATTGATGCCCTCTCCGGTGGCTGTGACACACCCTAACTCCAGGCTCTATCCACTTTGAGGTATCTAGGATCAGATCACAGAGCCTGAATCCTGACCTTGACAATGGAGGGCAGAAAAGCTCATCTGATGGCCGGGTCAGTATCTGGAGACGACTGACAGGAGCTGTAATGTAGTTAGAGCAGGAGAGTAATGGCAACAGACAGCAGTGACAGAACAAGAGAAGAGGGGGAAGGCAGGAACAGATGGAGACAGATGATAGCACAGGAGGAAAAGGAGATAGAGAAGAGAGGAGGGAGGGTAAAAGCCTGTGTAGGGAAAAGGGAATAGGTAGATGAATTGATTGAAGGTGGAGTTAAAAAAGAAGACGGACAGAATGACACAGAGGAGAGCAAAGGGACACAGGGACGTCTGCTGCCATGGACTGAAAGACTATACTGCTGTCTATTTCATTTGCATTGGCTCTCAGGTTTTCTGCTAAACTTAATTTTTATTTTATTCATGTGGCTAAATGCATCTCTGTCCACCACCAGATCTGGGTTGGGTGATGTGATCCTCAAAGCTTCTTGAGTGCATTTACAAATGGATTTGAGGCATTTCCCCCTCTCTGTCCCATTAAGGGATCATTCTGGTTTATTACAACTTGGGCCTCGAGACTGAAATTGTATTCTTTGGACCTTGCAAACAGCAGTTGACAAAAACAGTCTCAAGTCCTTAAAGTGTTAAACGGACAGTTGAACATCTACAACTCCATGACAGCTGGGCAAACTCCATCTGCTGAGGAAGATTGTGTGATACGACCGAAAGCTCCAGAACAGCTACTATTGGGCCGAGTGGTGTGGTTGTTTGGGGGTCTTAGTCATTATTTCTATTAGGAGTTGTGAGTCAAGAGTCAAGTTCGAATGAATAACAACTAACATGTAATTTGTTAGAATTAATTTGAATGCAACCCACGCAGAAAAAAAAAAATTTAGAATTGATGTTCGGGTTCGGGTCGGGTTTGGGCACGTCATACTTGACATGGTGCTTCCTGTTCAGTGCTGGGATTTGGGGAGTTAAAAAAAGTTTTTTCGATTTTTTTCGTCATGTCTGTGACATATTCTACAGATTTCAATACTGAAACTGAAACTGAAAGGTGTACTGTTGCTGGTTTGATGTCAATATGACTATCAACAGATCATTTTCACTGTGTATTTGTGCTGAATACCGCGCGCATCACGCGGAAAAAATAGGCGAGACTCCGAATCTCTAGATGAGCAGCGCTGAAGTCTCACGCGGGCTGTGTGGCTGCTCTAACCTGTTATTAACAGGGACGCCGAAATGAAAGCAAAAGGTTCTGTGACACACACGCGCTGCTCTGGTCGGCGGTGTGGCCCGGCTGTAAGGTGGAGGACATCAAACAAAATTTAATCGGGGAAGTTTAAAAAACTACTGAAAACCATGCAGGGAAATCGATGGCATGGAGGCATTTCAATTTGCTTACATTAACTGCGTCGGGCTTGTGTCTGGTTCGGACATAAAAAACATTGCCTGTTGGGTTTGGCTCGGGCTCGGTTACTACTCGCTCGGACTCGGGTCGGGTTCGGATAGAAATATGCGGCCCAAGCTGCACTCTAAATGAGACAAACACCCAGGTTAGCAAACTCATTTTGAGGAGAAAACCAGGGTGAAGAGTAAAATGACTAGCCAAACTGTCAGTTGTAAACATCCACCACAGTTTACTGACTAACTGATTCAACTTTGACCTACCGTACTTGCCGTAGTAGTGTATACACAGTTTTCCTGTGAAATAAGGGATTATTACCAACACTTCAACTGCACTCTTATCTCCAAATAAAGTGGTTAAGTAAATCCTCCCGGATCTCAGCAATTACTTTGCTAAGCACTAGAGCTAGACTGATAAATATCAGTGATTTTAGCTTCATGCAGATATATTGCTATCAGCATGTAGGGCGTTCGATGAGTAACAAGAATTTGCAGTACAGAAATGCTAAAGATATGTTTTGAGGTCATTTAAAGTTGCAATAAACTGGAATTTAAGTGCAATCATCCAAGATATATATCATTTTGAGGTAAAACTGGAAAATGTTGCTACCCAATGGGGAGAAACAGGCCTGTCCTCTCCTTATGCTATTAAGGCAAAAAAAAAAGCTCTAACCTGGTAAAGCTTTTTGTCTCCAAGTTGCCTCTGGGAGGAAGACAAAGATGGAGCGGGAGAGAGGCCTGAGAGCTAAAAACAAGTGCAAAGAGAAAAAGTGGTCGTGATGAATGAGGGAAATGGAGAGCAGGCTGGGAGAAAGGGACTCGTGCAGAAGGAGAAAGAGAGGTGTGTGAGTCCGGGGGAAGGGGGAGGGCACTCCCATAACTGCATAATTAGTGCATGTGCGCACACACGTGCAAAGACTCACACACCTTCAGTAGCGTTTTCCCCACAGCTCCGGAGTGATGCTTTAGTGGCTGCTACATTAGCCTCGTTAGATATGCAAAGCGGGCCAATTAGCAGCACAGTGAGCAGGAAGTGACATGTTCCACCTGAAGAAGCTCCGAAACAACGCCAGCGTTCACAGCCAGCAATAAATCATGTCTCTGTGAGTGTGTCTGTGTGTGTGTTGCTTTGGCCACAGAAATGTCACACACGTGAATTATAAGCTCATTAGCTATTGACTATAAAAAACATTCTTAATCCAAATAACCCTCACTGGAATCTCTGAGGAATGAAATGTGTCCCTCTCTCCAGGAAAATATCACTCTTTGCATCCACTGCAGTGTTTTCTCACCAATATATTGCTGTGAAATTGGCTGCAAACACAAGACAAACAGCTGCAGTGAGGTGCATGCTGCTTTTGATTTGATCCATTTCAGGAGGTGTCTCCTGTGCGTGGAATCCCCCCTGGCAGACTGGCACGCATTAAATTCAACAGCAGGAGGATACAATGCAATCTCTGTTTCAAAGACTACAGCAGTGTCTCTCATTTGACAGATATTTCATCAGAGCATCATCAAGGAATCACGCCTTAACTTAAAAGTCTTTCCAATGAGGGAAATGTAACTACGCACTAGCTTTAGAGCTTTAGACCAATCGTAGCCAGTCAACTCTGATGTAATGGAGGTTCCTCCCATATTTAGCTTCAGGGGTGTCAATCTGTAAAATCCGCACTGAAGTGTGCGCCATTCTGAGGGGTCTCTGATCTTTGTGCCAATATGTCTAATACCCAAGTGGATCTGAATGGACTCCTTATCGGCTCTGATCACATGTAAATACCATCACAGGAGAAAAATGTGTCTTTCGATGGGAGACAGAGAGTGAGATGCGAAGGTAAAATTACAAATATTTCGGGGGAAAGTTCACGTAGGCTGCATTTTTGGGTTGGGTCCTTGGGTCTGTTTCGGATCAGATCTCTTTTATTTTGAACATGAATTTACGCGTGTTGGGTTTAAGAAGGTTTTCGATGGGTCTGTTTTTGATCAAGTCCAAAACTTTGCTTCTGTGAAGACCTCTAATGGAAACACAACGTGCTACAACAAAGTCCAATGAAAAGAAAAATACAAGATAATCAGACAGGTTGTAAGAAAGTGAACACTTTAGCCAGGTACACAGGTAAACTGTGTGTACTTAACCACAATAGGTCAAAGCTGAAACAGGAAGTCTGTAAACTGTGGAGGACATTTACAACGAACATGCCTTCGCCTCCAAATAAGTTTGGCTAACCTAATCTAATCATCTGACTGTTTGCCCCTTTCACCAATTAAATGTACCTAGTGGAGCCATGTTTACATTCACTCTTTACCACAAATGATTTGAATGCATTTACTTGTTTCTTTGCAAGGCCGATTTTTTTAATAAATATTTGGAAGGCGACATTGTTTACATGCATGTTGGCTAGCTAGCAGTCTTCTTTGCCTTTTGCTAGCACATTGCTACGTTTCTTGACACGTTACCATCACCAACTGGCAATCTGTTGAATAGTGTGAAACCATCTGCAGGAGAGTGTACGCCACCGTCGCACTCGCATGTGAGATTATATATGAACAAGATGTGGACGCACACCTAAAAACATTGCTCCATAGTGCTACTAGTGTTCAAAAGCCTCCACTGGGTACCTTTAACTAGATTGGATATTGTAATAAACCCAAATGGTCCTTTAACCTGCCGTTTTCAGTGTCACTTTCCAGACATTTTTCTACACCGACACACAAAAACATTCTTGGCCACAAAATACCAGGTCTCAGCAGCTTAAATCATCTTAAGTCTTTGGTCTTACATGGTATCAGTAAAGCTCTGCCATCCACCTGCATCTGTGCTGTATTTATCCAAGCATAGCAGCCTGTTCATTCTTTATTTAGTGCTCAGAGTTTCCACTGTTCTCATTCGTCTTCTTCTCTTTTTCAGGTGCTGGTTTGGCACACTCGCACAGAGAAACCACACCTTGCAAATGAGCCCAAACATCGGAAAGACACTGTAGTCATTGAGGTGTGAGAGGAAGAGCTGAGCAGCGGATCCAAAACCAGAAGCTGATTGTGGCTGGCCATCATCTCTTGGCTGGGACTAACGACAGCACCCTCCTTTCTCTCCTTATTGGGTCAATACAATCTGTTCAGGACGGACACAGACTCTGAGGAGCTGCATGATTCAAGCCTTCTGGCAAACGTGCTCAGTGAGAGCTGGACAGCACTGAAAGTGTTCGTCTTACAAACTGAAATGACTTGGGCGGTTCATTTCCTCCGTACACAGCTTGCTGATGTAAAAATGTAAAAAAAAAAAAAAAAAATTATGTTGCTGAATTGAAAGTGCCATGAGAATCATTAATGTCATTTTTAATCATTAATACATCATTGTCAGATTAACTGATACCATGATATAATTACCATACAAACAAGGTCCAATGACAGTGATATTGTGATGATGTTTCTTTAATGGCAAATGCTTATTTGTTTTCTTTACAATAGTGAGATAAGAAGATTGATACCAACTTCATGTCTGTGCATTAAGTACGAAGCTGTGTATGAGGATGCTGTTAGCATGAAGTTAGCTTAGCATAAAGTCTGGAAACAGCTAACCTGGCCCTCTCCAAAGTTGAAGAATATGCCTACCAGCACACATTCACATGCTTTATCTCATTCATTTAACCCGTACATATGCAGAAATGTTAAACTGACAACTTGTGGTTTTAGGGGAAGTTACGTGGTGGAACTATTTCTTTGGGAACAACAGCTGGGTGCAGCGACAGTGAGCCCGGCATGCTATACTGGATAGGCGGAAACACGTAACTCCCCTGTAAAATCACAAATTGTGATTTTTGCATTACAATTGTTGTTGCCGTTTTAAACAAAGTAGATACAATGTTAATTAGCTATAAAGGAGGACTTTAGAGAGAGCCAAGCTGTTTTCCCCTGGATCTAGTCTTTATAGCTTAGCTTAGCTAGGCTAACCACATCCGAACTCCAGCTACGTACTTCACGCACAATTGGCAGTTTTTCTCATCTCACTTACAGAAAGAAAGTATATAGAAGAAGTGTATTGCCCAAAACATTGAACTATTTGTTTCAAACCATATTTCCCATAACCCCCTTCACACCTCCCACTGAGCAAATTAAAATGTTGGAAGGGACCTTTTTTTGCATCAGCTTTTCACTCCTTTTTTCATCTACCAACTCTTTTTTCGGTCTGTTTTTTCTGGAAGAACAGCACCCTCTTCATGTCTTCACGGTGGCTCATACCTGTAAGTGCCAATCAGAGGCTGACAGAAGCAGACAGATTTCCCAGCTCTGGTCTTTGTTTAAATTAGTCACATTAATGTCTCAAAGTTAATGTGGTAATGATTTATTGATGCATAAATGCTATGTAATTCTCCTTTACAACACTGTGAACTGATCATATGTAATGAACTGGAACGACCTTTGTCGTCCTCTCATTCTGTATGGAAGTGAAGTATGTGAAGTAACATCTCTCCTGACAAGCTGCCATCAATAATGTAGTCTGTGGGACGACAACAAAGGAAGCTCGCCTCACAAGTAAACGCACATGCCAGAGGAGGAATAAAAAGGAATGAACTGAGTGGACGGGATATAAACAGCACATCAGACCGGACGCTAGTTTCACAGCTCAAATGTGAAAGAACTGTTTTCTTCAGTGTATTTAAAACAGCAGTATCGCCCTGATCACTGAAGTGTAGAGGGAGACGGTGTTGGTGTACGATGTAAACACAGGAAATAAAAACAGGATTATATCCAGGATCCAACAGCCTTTATTTCGAATGACCCTCTTGTAAAACTTGGAACAGAAAAAAGGAGCAAACAAATACAATTCCAAAAAGATAAAACAGTACTTTAACAGAGTCATTGGACAAAGATGACTGACAGAAGATTCCTGGATATTTTTTTTATGCACGGAAACCACTTTTTTTTCTCCTCTGTACTAGGCACCAGAAAATGTAAACACATTGGAAATAAACCTGGAGGACATTAGATTTATTGAAGATGTTTATGTCGTTCACACTAACCACGTGTGTGTAAGAGAGTGCTACAGTTATTGCATGGCAGAGGGACCCTGTGTATACGGACATGAATCTCTGCATCGGCACTCGGCAGTGTGATCTTAACTTTGTGTGCATATATGTGTGTGTGTGTGTGTGTTTGCTCATTTCCTCTGTTCTTACTCCCAATAAACAAGGACTGGACAGTGGTGATGGGACCCGTCCAGTGTTTTTTAATACAAGTCCTCTTTTGCGAGCACTGTCCACTCCTGTTCCTCGTCCTGCCAGTCTAGCCCTCTGATTGGTCATCCAGGTTTATTTGCTTCAGACTAACTGTGCTTCTCTTGTACTGCACACAACGAAAGACCACAACAAAGATGGCGGATGGCAGAACATACATAGCATCATATATGGAGGGAGCAACATTTTGGGTGTCACATTGGTCCAGTTTTAAAAAACAGAAAAAGATTGTGGAACCCTGCAGTTGGAAGTGAACTGACAGTTTGCTCGTCTCTGCTGTTCCCTGACAGCGATCTGAGAAACCAAACCACACCACTGCGAGAGATACAGTACCTGCTCTGCTATTTAAAGTGCAGTAAAGTCAAACAGCTGTCCAGTAGTGCTTTAATTTGCCTTGGGGAGAGCTGGGGAAACGGCTCATTTCAACAACAAGGAAAGTCTTAACTGGGTCGGAGCCCAGTTTCCACTAAACCCAGCTCGTTTGGTTTTAAAACACTTCAAAACACCACAGCGTTGCTACCAAAGACACCCAGGGGACCCAAGGGCCGCCCAGCAATTACTGAGAATTAAAGGGAATCCTTGACATTTGGAGTTTTAGTTTGTTTTTAACCAGCTACAGTATGAGAAACAGGGTTGGAGCAGATATATTCATCTGCTGATAAAACTACAGATACCAGATATTTTTTCCAGTTCCAGCACATAACTCCCTAAAACTACTAATTGAATTTTTTACGGATTGAACAAACAAGATATAACGTGTTAATTAGTGATTCATCAGAGGTGCTGGTAGGTTTAATTTTGAACTTCGGACAGAGCCAGGCGAGCTGTTTCCTCCTGTTTCCTGTCTTTATGCTAAGCTAGGCTAATCGCCGCCCGGCTCCAGCTCCATACCTAGCAGACAGACATGAAAGTGGTATCGATCTTCTAATCTAATCTAATCTTCTCAGCAAGAAAGTGAATAATGGTATTTCCCAAAATGTGGAACTACTCCTTTAATAGGAGAATCCGTCATTGACAGTCCTTAGTTGTACGTATAACAATGACAGCCCTGCAGGTGGTGCAGTTATTATAGTTTATTTTTGCTAAAACTTTAATGTAGTCCTTAAAATATAGCTGTTTCAGTCATGTTTTACTCTTTTTGCATTTATGGGGGAAAAACTGATTGAATACATTTAAAAAAAAAAATTTTAAAAACCACTAGCGACCCCTTGTCACAGTTTGAATATGTCTATGAGTTGGAAGAATTTAAAAGACTGATGTTCCCTTCTCTAACGATTGTTTAAGTTGAATAGTTTTCCTAGGTATTTCACAATAAAAAAGCAAAGATTCAGAAAAAATACAATAAAAAACAAGAAATGATTTCTTATTTCCCATTTTAATGATCTTGCAACCCCTCAGGTGTATCTTCTGACCCGACCCCAGGGTTAGGAACCGCTGCTGTATATGATATATGATCTTTACTGTAGAGCTGAGTGAGGGAAAATAAACGTAACCTCACGTGGTTGTAATGACACACTGGTTTTAATTCTTTGAGGGAAAATGGTCAAATCACAGGACCATGACTCAGTGAATCAGTGCAAAATAACATCTACTGTATGAGCAGCTTGAAACCCATGTCAGTCAAACCCCATTTAGGAGACTTTAAAGTAAACTGGAGAACCCCCCCATGGAGTGTCACGTGATGAAAAGAACTCAAACCACATAAGGTCATTGAGAGTTGAAGCATCAGCCTTTCTTTCTTCTATGGCTCTGAAAAAGTGGAAGGTTCACATCTTATTCACATAAATACAGTACTGTTCAGACTATTATCTGCTACGAGGCTCTGCTCGTCCTATAGAGAGGGGGGGGGTTACAATATACACAGCAGAGAAAGGGGAGAGGACAGGGTAGCATAGACCAACCACAAGATAGCCATATCTACTGTAGGCATTGAAAGACTATTCACTAACTATCCATTTTGGTAATGACATAATATTACTAGAGTTTCGGTCCAGCAGCTTTCTTTGCTGTTTTGTCTCTTTCTTCAGACAACAACAACAAAAGCAAATCAAAAAGGAAGAGGAGAGTTGGAATAAAGACGAGGGACGACAGCTGCCACTCTATCCAGTGTGATGTCATCTTGGCTTTTCAAAGGAACCACGGTGAAGGTGTGGAGGGTTTGGGAGGGGCATTAGGGGCAGTCAAACCACCCCTGCTGTGCGTTTTTTGTGGGTCAGGAGCTAATGTGGCCATTTTGTTGCCCCCCCCCCACTCATCCTCTGGACCACCTTCTCGTCACTTCCACAGCTGAGTGCTGAGGGTCTGCCCGGAAGCCGCGGGCCAACCAGCCGCGGGGGGCCCTGATTGGCTAAAAGTGGCTTGCGCCGGCCCCCTGCCGCTCATGGCCATGCCTGACATCTGCTGGGTCATCTGAGTGAGAAAAGAAAGGGAGAGAGGAGGGAAGGCAGTGTTAGAATTCATCAGAGCAAAAATAGACAGCTATTCCCTCGTCCAAGAAGAAGGGGGGGGGGGGGGGGTGCTCTCACCACTCCCCACTTCCCCATTCACCTCCCAACTCTTCACCCCCTGCCCCCCATCCTCTGCTCCCCTGCTCGTCCTCCTCCTTCCACCCTGTCTTATCTATTATGAATGTGCTCTGGTGCAGTGCTACTCACTTATCTGGTCATCTGAGAGCTGTGTGTGTGTGTGTGTGTATGTGTGTGTGGTTATGCATGTGTGTCAGCCAAGCCGGGACATACGTGCAACCAAGCGCTCGTTCATCAACTCACCGTTCCATTACATCTTCCTGCACAATATGCACACACACACACACACACACACACACACACACACACACACACCTCGTCATCCACCTCCCACTTTGACTGTTCAAAGGCAGTGTCATATGCGTGCGTCGCAGTGATTTATGATCTCTCATTAACCTCCCCTGTTGTCAAGATGCTGACAACAGTTTTGAGTGCACACACACAGACACACACACACACACACACACACACACACACACACACAGTATGATAAGGACTGGGTATAAGCAGTGTGTGTTTGAGCAGCAGGTAACAGACTTATGAAGGGGAAGCTCTTAGACAGATGTGTTGACAGGCCTCCCAGTATTGATCCGTTGTAGTATAGTATTCAGTCCTCATGTCAGTCTGGGCATTTGACATTACTTTCACATGAAGAGAGCATATCTGTTATTCAAACACAAGATTATTTTTAAACCATAAATCTGTGTGGTCAATTTGATTATGTAATAGAACACAAAACTCTATTTCAGTAAGAGGCTGGACTGCCTGAGTATGGACTTGCTTTCAATCCAACACTATATAGGAAAATATATAGTCCAACCTAAATGACAGAATAGGTTGTTTGCCAATGACTCCCAAAACGACATATATATAGGCGTACCGGACCTTCGTCGTCATGGTAACAACAACAACACGTGGTTAACATTGTGAAGTGGTCACAGTTTGGTTAGGTTTAGGCACCAAAAACTACTTGTTGGGTTCAGAAAAAGATCATGGTTTGGGTTAAAATAACTACGTTAGTTACATAAGTTAAGTTACGTACGTAAGTTAAAAAAGTCAAAGCTGACTTTTGGTTTCACACGGGACACAAACAGCAGTCTCCTGGGTGAAAGTCCTGTGTTGTTTGAATCAGCCATCCACCCCGACCTCCTCTCTACGTGGACTCTCTTTACAGGTTGCCGCCAAACAATCAATGTAAATATGAATCGTAATGAGCTGCTGCACAGACGACCTATACGGCCGTATTTTTAGGGAGGACAGTCTGAGTGCTGAGGGTCTGCCCTGAAGGTTATATAGACATATAGGTTAGGTCATTTGGCTGGCCAACCAATTTGTTAACTAATACTTATTTATTTTTAGTTTATATATTTCTGTTTTCCATTTACTTCTCCCTTTTGTAGTTTTGAAAGAGGGAAGGATAAAGTGCTGTTATGGTAGTGGATACATTCATTTAGGTGATTAACCAACAGTTACTCATGAGTCAATCAAACACAGTGTCCATCTGCCTGGTTTTTAGTAATGTTTGGTTCGCAGTTGCCACCTCATCACACAGTTTACTTGAAGCTAATGGATCAAAAAGCAGGCACTGCACATACTGTAGAAGATCTCCTTCCTCCCTTGATGTTGAACGATATATTTAAATATCCAGTTAGCTTTAACTTAACTTAGCTGATGTGTTTCATCAACAGTGTCAGGGTTGCACTTGGGCTTGATAATTAACGTCTTGTTTAATTAAATCCCTCATTGGCAGTACAGCTTCACTTTAAGCCCCCTGAGACAAATGAATGATTTGGGGCTATATAAATAAAACTGACTTGACTTTGTAAGCTTACTCTGTAAATATTAGTGAGTTTGGTTCGTTAACTGGGAGGAACTGAAAGTTATAAAATGTAAGACGCGTTTTCCACCTGGTGTTAACATGTGATCTGTATCTGGATATCTTATCTGAGTGAGGAAAAATGCATGTTGATACAGTCAAAGCAATCAGAACGCTGTCGGATGAGCCAGAATTCATCTGGAGGTGATCTGGCTCACACTGTGATCGGATCCAGCCAAGTGTAAGATACGTCCTTAAAGGCCATGAAAACCTGTCTTCTTAATCACCTTCTAACTAGGAGCAATGGGGTCCCACATGAACACAAAATGATCTGCTGAAGTTACAACTGTTGTGTTTATTTCACATGAAATCTCTGTATTTGTGTGCGCTCTTCTCACTGGTCTGAAGTGGGCGGGGCTCCACTGGAAAAAGATGTCATTCATCAATCAGGATTTAGCAACATGAATCAAAATGTGATGCCAGTTGTTGGGTTGCTTGATTATGTAGCCACAGTCCTGATGAAGCTGATTATCTGAGTTGTTGACTGTTAAACTCTTACTAAATAGAGTCCTAAAACCTGGAAATGAGTTTGCATTTTTGCACTTCTGGTTCCTTCATCTCGAAGTCAGTGGGTTTCTTGAATGGGTTTTTGGTTAGATGCCTGAAATAAGGTCTGTGGTTAACACAACCTTAAGAGACATAAAATACGTCAGTAAATACCACACTTGTGAATTTTGAAGCTTTTACGTGTCTTAAAAAAGGCGGTTGCTAACAAGTGGCTAAATGAGACTACAGAGGTTGTCGGGGACATTAAACGTCGTCACGCCGAACACAGAAACTCATCTACTCACTTGTCCGTCTTTACAGCCTCGTTGGCTTTATAATGCAAACTATTCTAACTCAAACTTTCCCAAAGGCTTTTGTAGATGAGGTAAGCTTGTGCAATCAAATTACAAGTTGGAAGCTTAGTGGTGGTGAAGCTGAAGTCATGTGACCGTGGTGTAGTTTGTTTATAGCCTAACGTTAGCTTTTTACTTCTGGCAATTGCATTTACACTTAAAAAATCATAAAAGTGGTGTTCATTTGTGAAGATTATCTTGCTGCACAAAACGTGTAGGTATCATAAACTTTTGCCACAGTTTATTTTCTGCAATAATCCAAAATCCAATGGAAAAATCCCATTGGCCTTTTGTGGAGGGAACCAGGGTGATGCTAACTTCTGGGTTGGCCTACAAAAATATGTTATCCCTGCAGCACTCTGTAATACCTTATAATGTTTTTTTCCCCCAAAATGTTAATGTTGATTGTTGCTTATTTAGTCCTGATTTTTTGTCATTGAGAAGAACTTAAGATCTAAAACCACATTTTTTTAGGCGCTTTAAGGAAAAAAATCCATCCAAAGTGTTGAATGTTACCTAAGTTTGCCTCTTGCTGCTATACACAGACGAATCCCCTGCCTTTGTTGACCAGTCTGCCAGCCCCGCCTACCTAATTTGCATATTGTAATCCAATCCCTATGTGGGTGCAATCATAATAATAAGAATGATATCACATGATCACTTGTCACTACCCAGATAATGAACCCAGATCCAGGTCACACTGCATGTTTATACCAGGTGTAAATGTGGCAGAAGAGACAGTTCTTGAAGGTAAAACAAGGACGGAACAGACTGACCTGTTGACAGAGCTGCTGTAACTAGAACACAGCTAGTTTACTCTGTAAATACACTCGGCAAGCAGTGTCTGTTACCCGGTCTGCTTGTTGCTGCTGAGAGTCGAACAAGGAATAACTGAGGTGGGGAATACAGAGCCAACCCTCTACTCCTGGGTTTGGTTTGTTTCAAATCTATCAAACACATTACATCTGTCCTATCAGAGCTGGACAACACCAACTGGAGCAGATTGGATTTTAACTAGAGGACCGATATTGGCTCCATGCTGTACATTGGTCCAATCCCACTGGCTATCAAATGTTTAATCACTGGCTACAAAACTGAAGATCTGAGCACAATTAGGAATAATAACGGACTTCATCAAATGTTGAATGAAAATGACAAAAAAAAGGTTGAGCTTCCCATGATTGTATTATACTACATATACTATATTTTACTCCACTCCCAGCTAGTCAGTTATTTTTTAATGACTTTGTCACCCCTCCCCCTGCATCAAAGAATCCCACCAAGTCTTGGTGCCTTTATTACGTACTTGCGAGTCATTTCATGGTACTGGGCTGGAATTAGGCACAGAAGGGACAAGAAAGTGACAAGAAAGTGACTTCACAGAATTTAAGAAAAAATACCATTATATTATTATACAATAACCTTGGTTATAAAAAAGATTGAATAGTTCAATTAAAGCTGCTCTTCTTGGGCTTTTAGAGAGGCTGAAGGGGGAGGTCATTACTGCGCTGGGCTTTGCATGAATTTAGGGAGCAGAACATTGTGTAAGACCGTATATTAACTTTTAGAACCAGGGTAATGGAACTCTTTCACAGGTGGCGTCGAGGAGAGGGACACTTTATTCATGACATTTTTATTTAGGTCACTAGGAATAGAATAAACATGTAAGTGTGCTTCCTAAAAGATTAACGTGCAGAAAAACTGAAGAGGAATTACAATTGGCTAAATGTTGAAATGAGTTCATCACCACCATAAAATGAATGAATCACCACCATTCTGAGTGCGGTTTAGACGGATAACATATATTTTGGTCTGTCCCGAGTGTTACCTGGCTCATATTCCACTGTCCTTGCTGCTGGCCTTGCTGCACGCCGTACATGTTCTGTCCCTGGCTGGCTGGCATCACGCTCTGCTGCTGCTGCATACCCACGTAGCCGCCGTTGGGCAGAGCCATGCCGGACATCACGGCACCTCCGCCCATCATGGTGCTGGGTGGCATGGCTCCGCCCACCCCTTGGGCGAAACCCTGTGGAGTGAACTGCATCTGAGGCTGGCCCATGTACATTCCTGCTGGAGCAAAGAACAACAACACACACACACACACACACACACACACACACACACACACACACACAGAGTTAGTTAGTTATATAACTGTGCTCTACAGGACTTGATGTAAACTCTCCAACTACTGAGCATATTTACAACTAAACATAAGAGAAAACAGCTGTGTTGAAGTAAATAAACAGTTTTCCTCAAACTGCTTTGAATCCAGTTTTGCTGAAAAAGAGTAATTAGTTAAAATTAATTTCAAAGCCACTAACCATGTCTTGTTATTGTACTTTATTTCCATTTCTCTGGAAAGCACTTTTTCCGCTCCTCACTTGAAGAGCGGTTTATAAATAAAAGTCCTCCAGTCCTGTGGGATTCAAATTTGGGGATTCACAGGAAATGGTGCAGCACATAGTTCAACGTTAAGGTTCATCATTTTATGTCATTAATAGAAGTCTCACTGTTTAGCTCTTAACTCTCCAAACGCAAACACAACATTTCCTTCTGCTGCCTCACATTAAAAGAATTTGACTGGCAAAACACAGGGTGGCTTTTATTGTGAAGCAGCCACAGAAAATGCATTGCCTTTGGCACCAAGGTTAGGACTAAAATCTGTAACTTTAAAGTCAGTCTGAAGTAAATGCAAGACTGACTTCATAACTAAGATAAATGTGAAAATGAAGACATTAGACCAACCAGATCAGAAGTTTGCTTGACTGGGACAATTTCAACACACCAAAAAGCAGAAACACTTTTTATCACTGCCTCTAAAGATGAATCTGAAGCTGCAGAATATCACATTTTCATGAAAATATATCATCCAACAGTCCATTTGCCCATCATCGCTACATGAGTCTACTGTGGGAATGTGATAAGTTTACTGAGTGGAAAAACCTCAAGGAGCAGAAAAGAGATAACTTCTTTAAATGGACAAAACATCTTCTGATATTAGTCAGCTATGTTGACTACATGTACAATATGTTAGAGACTTCCACCTGATACTGAAATATAGCCTCTTTTAGCACAATTCCTATGATGTCTCAAAGTTTTACAATCCTCAACTGGTAACTGATAAAGGATCCATAGATTCATGGACTGTTCGGAATATTTTGTAACTTTGGTGTATTCTGACATTTTGATCATTGTGTTCATTGTGGCTGCACTTAGAGCCACATCCATCCTGTTATGGAGAGGCCAACACACACACACACACACACACACTCACACACACTCACAGGATGGAAGTCAGTGATTTGGGGCATTAGCCTGGCAGGGTTCTCTCAGGCTTTCATCTCCATCAGCATTTATTTGGATTCAGAGAGGACAATGAGGCAGCAGAAAGCCCTTCATCCTGATTTCCATTCCTAATCCGCTATACATCAGTGTAATCATGCAGCAATATAATCAATATGCACATGTGCCTGTTGTACAAATCTGCTGCCTACTACCCTCCACCATTCAGGAAACATGTACCACTAATGCTTTCCCACACACTCCAAACATGCTCAGGTTGATGTACGTGCATGTATGAACATCCGCCTACATACACACACATAATAACTGTGAGATGAGTGTGAATCTGCAGACACTTCTATATTTTTACTGCTGCAGTGGGACTCCAGTAAATGCAGCGCCGAGTGGATCTGTCTGCTTTTCAGCATGCTGACCTTTCATCCGCCTTCACTCTCCCACATTTTTATGATGAATCTTCCCTCTGATGTATGCGTGAAAGTGTGTGGGTGTGTGTCTCTGTGTACAAACACCTACGTCTGAGTGCGCTCTTGTGCTTATATTACTATATGTTTTTCTCTGCTTATGAGACTCTATATGTGTATAGTGTTTGTTTCCATTCTATATGTGTCAACACATTTAAGTGCTTTCATCTGCCAGGATATGGATTCAAATAAATGGCAGCTGTTGACGATCCTCGCCTCAACAACTACCATTCATTTGCCCTTGAGCAAGGCACTTATAACTGAAATATAACACGTTTTTACAATGCAATGACAAAAAACGCCACATCCTGTCTGCCCTCAGTCCCTGCTCTTCTTTCAGCCTCTCCAACGAGGAAAAGCTACATCAGTGGTTACCTGTGTTTCTTTTTTTGACTGTAATCCTTCCTCTGAACGCAGAGTTTCTTTTTTATCTGGAGCCTCAGAAACTTTTCTTGGATTCTTAGGTTTTTCCTCCATACTCCTAGTTGCTGTAGCTCCTCCATCTCTACGGTGGCTCCCCTCAGCTCTGGCAAACCAGAGCCATGACGAGAGAACTATCTGAAGTCTACGTGAATCATGTGACCATCAAGCATTTGGAACTTGGACAGATGCGGCTCTCTCTCTCTACATGGCTCTGTGGCAAACCAATCATTGCTAATTGAAGTAAAAGACATGCCTACCGGTGCACCAGCGCAGGAATGTCACCACACACACCAGATTTAAAAACTCTGGTATACTGTGAAATACAGAGAGATTTACCTGGCGGTGACCTTAATCAGCGTTGTGTGAACTCATCTGGTAACGGCTTGAATGTAACAAACTTTCATTTATATGTAAAAGTCCTGCACTCAAGCTTTAATGCTTCAGGTTCATACATAAATGACCTGTTTGCTGTAGATTGGCTTTTGTATAATATTAGGATGGTTTGATGAGAAGTCATTGCTGTCAGCATTAGCACACCCATAACGGCTATCAAGATAAGGCTAGTGGCCACATAACAGGTAAGTTTTAATGACAGCTGTTGCATTGTGGGTGCAGTAAAGGCAAAACAAAGTGAAGATCAACCTTATTTGTTGCCACTTGGAGTAGATGAAAAGGCTTAGAATCAATGGTATACTGTTAGATAGGTAAGATGCTACCTGGTGTTGGGGCGGGGTTTGTTGCACACTAGCTTTAAACTACAGTATGATAGCTTTGGTTGAACAGCTGAGATGCCAACAGTAGAATTACAAAAGGTTATTTTCGCAACAATATACCCATAAGCATTTGTACGCTGGGTTTATTTCCTGTAGTTGAATAGATTATGTTCAACTAGAATATGTATTAACCAAACTAAAAGGAGTATATGCTTAAGAGTTGAAATAAACTGCTGCTAATTAGTTTGCTGTGAACCCATTTCAGCTTGTCATTTCTTCAATATAAATATGTAGATGCTGGATGAGATGATCAAGCTCAACTGACTATGGATGACAAGAGGTTAACAAAAATGCTGCGTGTGTGAGTGTTACCTTGTCCTGGAGCAGGCTGCGGCTGGCTCTGCGGCTGACTGCCCACTGAGCTGCTGGCGTACAGAGACAGGATGGAGTCTTTAGATAAAAGCTTCTTCTGCTCCGCCTTCGTGGTGGTAGTGGTGGAGGTAGAGGAGGAGGCAGAGGAGGAGGTGGAGGGGTCCGCCTGCGGAGGTGTTGTACTGGAACCAGACTGTCAGGGACAAAGAAGTGGAGAGGGGATGAAGAGAAATGTCATGAAATACGTATAGTTTCAGCCAAACATATTTTTGATCTTGGTCACCTTACGCAAGCATTTATAATACAGTGCAGAGTTGGATATGCCAATAGTAGGGCTGGGTAAGATGCATACGTTTTGGCGTTGATTCCAAAAGAAATTATTTTTCAATACCGTACAATTATTTTAGTGTGGCTAGAGCCTTTATTTACCTAATCAGCAGAAAGTAACAGGTTTATATTTCAGACGGACCTCTACGCCTATTATATCCTGTGTTAAATTAAGAACCCTTCCTTCATGTTAATGTCTTTTCTTAACAAATCCAGCATAATGTCCATTTCCAAAGCACTAATTCCATCAGTATAACAACAGTCGTCATACTCACCACTATACTGCTCTAAGTTTCACTATTTAACCAAAATACTATTCCATCCCAATTGATTAATTCCAATCGTTCTTTTGACCAGTGTTAAGCTGCTGTGAATGAAATTCAGCACTTCCTCTGCACATGTTTAACATTAAAAGCCTTCTAGCAGCTAAAAGGATCTAATTCCTCCCTTTTCTTGTAGGCTTTTAATATAAAACATCTGCGGGAAGTGTTGAGTGTCATTGATGGTAGCTGAACACCAATCAAAAGAACAGCAAAGTAGAAAACCTGGAATTAACAATTACTGAGAAATAAATGGAAAAGTAGAAGCTGTAGTATTAGTAAGGATTATTGGCCATTATTTGAATATATAAATGTAGAATTTTAACATGTTTTTCTTTTTTTTTTTCTCAAATGTTAAATGTTTAAACACAAGAAGCCGTACAAGAACTTTGATTAAATGAAACAGTTTAAAGTTGGGAACATTTTGATTGAAATCCAGAACTATAACACCAAAGAATAAAAAAAAACAAGAATATGAATCTGACCAGACGTTCAATGCCAATTTTCGGTCCTTACAGTTTTTTGGTCAGTACTAAAAAAGTACCTATGCCTATCCCTAAAGGACTTCATGTCGTTAATTCTTGGAAGTCTTTCTCTTGGACTGCTCATATAGCTCATTAGCTAAATTTGACAATTTTCTTCAAAATTTTTTTTATTATATTTGTCTTAAGTCTATAGAGGTACAGGTACAAATAGAAACTGCATACAGACTAGGAATATATTCACTCATACATGTACTGTATGAAATAGGGTGAAAAAAGATGAGACAAGACAGGAAAACAGGAGAGAGGCAAAGGGGAGAGACAAGATAAAAATAAAGGGGAGAAGAGCAAGAGTTGAATAAAGGACAGGAAAGGAGAGAAAAGAATGGAGGAGACAAGAGAGGAGAAGAATTGTCATTGTAAGTGAGACAGATGACATTAATTAGGCCACTGCAAAGAGAGGTAGACATGAACAGTTGCAGACAGGTCACACACACACACACACACACACACACACACACAGTTTCGCTCACATGCACCTTTTTACTTTATAAAAAAAAGAAAAAAAAACCTTTCAGGCACACACCCATTATGTCTAATGGATGGAGCTGACAAAAAAGTAACACCTGCTTAAGAGCCCTGCACAGGTAGGTGTGTGTGTGCGTGTGTGTGTAGTCAGGGGACAGAGAATGGAGGGAGAAAGGGGGAGGCGATAGTCAGCTGGACTTCATGAATAAGATAAGGAGAGACAGTGTGATAAACAGTGGCTCCTGCAACACACACACACACACACACACACACACACGCACGCACGCACGCACGCACACACGCAGCTTTGTGAGTATGTTGTGCTCAGCTGCTTAGCAGGCAGTGCTGCTCCCCTCTGTCTCTCTTTGCTGACTTCCTTGACTGGAGGAAGGGAGGAGAGGAGGGAGGCAAAGGAAGAGATAGCGGGAGGAGGGAGGAGAAAGAGAGGAGAGAAGAAAAGGAGGAACAGGGGAAGCAAGTCAAGGAAAGGTAAAGAAGAAGTGAAACAGAGAAGGAGGGAGGTGGCCAGGATGCAAAAGGAAGAGGAGGAAAAAAGGGTGGGGAAGGACAGAAAAAGTAAGAAAGAGTAAGGAGAACATAATTAAAGCCTGAACAAAACAAAGATACAGAGGAGAGAGGGAAGAAAAGGAAACGGGAGGACAAGTTGAGAGGAAAGGCGGCAGGGGTCGATGAAAGAATAAACAGAGCTGAAGAGAAAAGATGGATAGCTAATCATACCAACACGTATTTCCCTATGTGAGAATAAAATATCTTACCAACAAGGTGTCTTTGTATTATTTATTTTAGCAAAGCAGATAACAAACAGAGTTGACATATTTCAGCTGAAAGGACAGAACCTGCTCACAAGATGTGATAATAGAGTCTGACACTCAGTGAACAGACCACATTATGGTGTTCAGACAGGGGTGATTGGGGCGGGGGGGGTGGAACACTTCTCGTCTTGACCGTTGCACCACATTGTGTTATCTGTCACAGACAGAAGGTTTCGATCACACCCGCCATCAGCATATGCCATCAAACCCAGACATAGACTTTGTGGTTTTAACAGGTTCTCCAAACATAACAACAAAATAGAGAAGTGGAAGATGTCGAATGCACAGTGGAAGTTCACTGAAAGTACAAAGTTAAATTTTCCATGATAACACACACACACTCGGGGTCCATTTTCTCTCAAGTGAAGTCAGTTAAGGTGAGTCAGGTGTTGACGGAGGCAGGATGGAGCTTCCTTCCTATTAATAGCTGCAGCACATTAGCATGATACTCCTCCTGAATAGAGGAGTGAATGGAAGGTGAGAACAGGCGGCAAACTGTCCTCACCTGATCCGTCTGATGTCAGCGAGCTATTTAACGTGACTCAATCAAGGAGCTAAGCCTATTTGCTGCTAAGCTTGTTCGCAAAGTTGAAAAATACATTTAACAGCCTTCAAATCCCCCAAACTGCAGTAATCGGCAGCCATTCAGCTTCCTTCTTCCAGACATATTTGTAGAATGGACGGTGTGACTCAGACAGAGTCTACCGGCTCTGAACTTGTGTGATAAGACCGTCATCCAGACTGATTTGGGAAAAGAGCAGCAACATGTGGAGCATGTGGAATGTTAACCAACGGAAACTGCATGGAGGTGAGGTGAGTTTAATTACCTTTGTACTAAGATATGGTAACTAAAGGCTGATTTATACCGATTTATACACCGTAGCCTATGCAAGTGGCCTACGCTGCCAAAACGGTAGTTGGCGGTGGGGTTTCTATGCCACTGTGTTGAATTTGTTGCCATCTGGCAGTCTTTGTAATGTAGCGAAGAAGAGTCATACAAATGTACATATTTATTGACTTCCTCAGTTAACCTCTCCTTGTTTTGTTCCATGTTTGTTCAACTCATGTTCAGCACACGTTCAACTCAATTCAAAAATGGCAGAGAAGAAGGAGCAGCCAGAAATGCGATGCTACCAAGCGCACAGTTGTTGCAGTCTGCGTCGCCATGATGTGTAGTCACATTTCTGGGGAGGTGCATGTCAGGCTACATCGTAGGGGACGCGACAGATTCAACTCCGAAGTATAAATCAGGCTTCACTTTTCACTGTGTATTAATAGACGTAATGAATGGCTTTTTTATGGTTGCTGAGAGTGACAAACCGACAGAGAATTATCACCCAACTCTGCAGTTTCCCTCAGAGTTTTAGTGTCTTTCGGCTAATTATTTTGTCTGCAACTTTACTGTTTTGGTTCACTCTCACTGCTCTCATCAGTGTTGTTTCCAGCAGGCAGCAGTTTTCATTGAAAAAACTCTAAAAACTCACTGTATGCTACCTGCTCAGCACCAAACAGCAGACAGACACAGTTAGAGACTAGCTGGTGAACATAGTGGAGCATTTAGCAGCTAAAGAGCCAGATATTTCCCTCAGGAGTTGGTGGAGACCAAAACAGAGCTAACAGAAGAGACTATTGGACTTAGATTTGCCAGATGACCAGAAACACGACTCCAAATGAATGCTAACGTTGCTCCATATTTGCTGAATGTGTAAATAAGCGAGATCACCTCTATAAGATGAATATGTGTCAATGTTGCGTTTACAGCTTGCCCTGCTGTCCCGAAAGAGGCCAAAAAAGGTTTCAGAAATTCATGTCAAAACAGTGTTTCCCAAACTGGGGTGAACGTGTCCAGGGTGAAAAATGTGGAGTGAAACTGGAATTGAGTGGACCTTTTTCACAGCAGACATTTTGACATGTGAAACTTGGGTGTAACTGATAACATTATTAATTGCTGTACTGCACTGCATTAATTGCTGGAATGAAGTTATTGTTAATGTTGTTAGTTCCAGCTGCTTTTCCTGCTATGACAAGTCAAAATGTCTGTTGTGAAAAAGGTCTATGAATCGGATTAATTCGGGAAGAATAAAGAAACAGCAGTGCTCTAATGCGAGCAAGGTATTTTCAGCTTCCAAAGCCGGCATGATAGAAAAAGTTTGGGAACCTCTGGTATAGGGTATTTTCAGAGGCAACCAGTATAATATTGATTAATTATATAATATTACATTCATTTGGCTGACGCTTTTGTTCAGAGCAACTTAATTTATATCTCTGATATCCACACACAATTGGATCCAATTTCAGTGTGTTGCTCAAGGACACATGGGTCAAACCACCAACCCTATAATTAATGGCCGACCTGCCTTACCATGTGACCTACAAAACATAATATATGGTCAATCCATTATTGCATTATCAGAGTCACTGACAGGTTGATATCTAGTAGTCTTTGAAAACATCAATATATCATTGTCAAAGTAAGTGTTCCAGTTACTGTGTAGCAAATGAGACAGTGGAGATGTTTAGTAGCCTTTATATCATACTGGTGCACGTTTCTTAAAATTAAGGCCTCTTTTGGCATAAACGCAGTTGCTTAAGACTAAACATTTTCCATCGGCCTTGCACTCCCCTTCCAGCGTCTTTAATTGCCAGACACTCCAGGAGTATTAGCTCCATTTGCACTGAAAGAACAGATTTCTTGCCAAAGCCAAACTGGTGGCACACAATGTAAAATGCAGCGATACATCAGTCTAACTGCACCTCTAAAGCAAGAGAGATTCAAGCAGAGTATGTCACATGTGCATCTATCCTTTTCTTAAACACACACACACACACACACCGTCCACATAGTGTGTGATGCGTTGCGGGGCTCCTAGCAGCAGCACATTGTGTAATAGAAAGCCTCTTCAACAAGGCTCCATTCTTCTCAGCCAATGTTGGTGTTGATGGGTGCAGCCAGAGCTTTGAATTACCACTCTGACAGCCTTTTCCTCACTGTCGCTATTCATAGACCTCTACAGCCAAACACACACACACACACACAACTATCTTTCTCCCTACGGTTTTCTATCACTGCTTGAAACACTCATACACTCCCCTCTGATAGACCATCTGTGGCTTTAA
Organism: Macquaria ambigua; assembly: GCA_008360985.2. Taxonomy (NCBI): domain Eukaryota; kingdom Metazoa; phylum Chordata; class Actinopteri; order Centrarchiformes; family Percichthyidae; genus Macquaria; species Macquaria ambigua. The sequence goes on from VMKM01002391.1 coordinate 30,823, forward strand.
AACCACAGCAGGCTGTGTGTTTGTGTGTGTGTGTGTGTGTGTGTGTGTGTGTGTGTGTGTGTGCGTGCGTGTGTGTGTGTGTGTGCTAAAGGATTTGTGCTAATTTACTGAAAACAAAAGCAAAGCTTGCCTTCGAAATCTGAATTTGAGAAAGAGTGACAATAAGGAACAGGAAAGAAGAAATCAATTGCTGGTCAGTTTGTTACCTCATCTCTCTCTACCTCGACTTCTTCAGCAATCACCTGCCTTTCCTTCTTTTCTTTTCTTACTTCACTCTCCCTCTACCCCTTCACTCCTTTCTCCTATCCTCCTTCCTTCATACTCTCTCTCGCTCTCACCCATCCTCGTCTCATTCCTCTCCCAGTCACTCCTTGTTCCTTTTCCCTTTCGTTCTTTCATCCTGCTTAGTCTTCAAACGCAAACACAACACACTTGCACAAGCTTCTACTTTAACTTAATGCCCATGTTAACAGAGGCCATGTTCAGCATGAGGACACTTGCTACACACTAGGTGTTGGTCTCTGATGTATGTTTTTCATGTACCATGTAAATTTGACAAAAATACTAGAGAAAAGTAGACTTTAGTGGCACAAAGTTTGGCTGGACTGAAAGCCATGTCAGTTAAGACTTGTTCCTCATTAAACCTCAAGATTTGGTACAGATTAGATGCATGTTTAGGACATCCCTGCTAGATGAGAAGAAGAGTACTCCTGCCCATAACTTTAAAGCTGCCCTAATCAATATATTTTATATTAACAATGGATTAAATGACTACATTTCATGTGAAAGGAGTCACTTGAAGTTACGAACACACAAAGTGTTATCACCTAACTCTGCAGCTCCCCTCAGCTCTACTCAGCATCTTAAAGCTCACTGTATTTATTTTATGGCCCACAACCTTACTGTTTTGGTTCAGTCATATCCAACATGTTTTCAGCAAAAAGAAAAAGCTCTAAAAACCCACTGTACATGACCTGTGCAACACCAAATGGTAGTCAGAAAAGGTTGGTGACTAGCTGGAGAGCCAAAGAGCCAAATAGTTGGCAAAGACCAAAACAGAGCTAAAAAGAGATTGACAATTGGACAAGTGGTGACAAAAACTAACTCCAAATAAATGTTGTGTTTACAGCTTGTTGTACTGCCCCCAAGTGGCTCAAAAAACCAATGAATGCAGGTTCATCAGAGTTGAAATTCTCTTTGCGGCCAATCTTCAGCAAGTAACCAACTTCAGAAACAGGTAAACACAGCCATACTTGCAGTATTTCCACCATAGTGCTTGAATGCACTCGGTTTTATGCACTGTTGCATTAACCTTGTGTGTTTCCTGGTAAAAGCTCTGTTCTCATCTTCAACAAAGATTTTTTTAAAATGTTGTTTGTCCATGCTTGTTTCAAGTGGTCTGCCAATCATAATTGGATTGTGCTGTGTCTCGAGTAGGGCGCTCTTTGATCAGATGGCTTTGTATGTCGGATGCAGATTGTGTTCTGTCTCAAAAAGACATTCCCTTGTTATACTGGTCTTCAAATGGTGTGCTGACTTCATGTCTGCTGGTCTTGCTCCGGATGAAAATGAAAATCTCTCCAGCATTTGTTGCACTGTCCATTAAGGAAGTTTGACTTCAGCTGGCATTTGGCGCTGGGATTGTTTTTCAGCACTCAGGAGAACAATATGGTCTCCAACTGCTTCATTAACATTTCTCTAACATCATTACAAACAACTGGGAAAAAAGCCCTGGTAATACAGAAAATTACAGCAAGAAGATCGTACTGATTTGGTCAATATACAGTACTAGTTCTTAAAAGACCAAAACTATTTAACTGTGAACTATGAGCATATATCTGTAATATCTGAATAAAATACTGTACACAGGAATTAGTCACTGACGATAATCATCAATTACCTTCTGCATACTGAGGGCTGCGATTTTGAGTTTGTGGTGACAAACGGTGTGTATTTAGCATATATATATATATATATATATATATATAACACATACAAAATCACACACACAAATACATACACACAAACAAACACAACAGTTGATATAGATGTTAATACTGAGGTACATGCAGCCAAACACACTTAAATGTCTTAACAAAAGAAAGAAAAGTTTAGTTGTAGTCTGTAGTGATTCTACTGTTAATTGATGATTCAAGTTCAATGAACACAAACCAAAACTCGCTGTCCACTATTCGTTTGTGTTACAGTAATCAGATACTATGTTCATTATTAATGGCCTAATTGCTTCATTTTTGTTTCTCACACTCTAATGCACATTTCTTGTCATCACCACAATCTTCCTCGTTGCTCGTGTAAATCCCATTAGCGCTACGTTTACACCTCCTTTTTCAGAGGCAGGGAATTTTCCAGCAAAACTGACAGTTGCAAATTGTGTGGCCTCCGTAAATCCAGCAGAATGCATAATCAGCCTCTGCTAACATGTCTCCTCCTATTATTTGCATGATCCTCTCTTAAGTGCACATGCAATGAGGAGAGAGAGAGACACCCTGCAGACACAAATGACAGGCACTGTATGTAAAATGTGTCACATCATAACAGGCGCAAAACCCTTATTAAATCGGGCCCTTGGTCTCTTATTGATTACTCACAAACTGGGTAGCCTTGGAGAACCCAGCAGCTTTATGAAAAAATAGAAATAGGACTGGTGGTGGTGATTCAAGCCAGTGCTTCTGGTGTGTCTGCACCATTGCACTTATTCTGTTAGGGCGGGTGGGACTTCATGCTCCATGTCCTACCCTCCACCTTCCCCTTACTTGTTGCACTTTGTCTCATCACTCACTCTTTCTCCCTCCCCACCACTTCAGGTTAAATGTTTATTGTATTTTCAGTGTCTTTCTCTTGGGTTTTCTTGGTAAAGCCTGTTTAATAACTACATTTTCCTTGCTCAGGGTGGGGTGAATGAGAGACAGAGACAAGACATACAGAGAAAGTGTGTGTGTGTGCATGTGTGTGTGAAAGAGAGAGAGAGAAGGGGAAAAGCTGGGGATAACACAAATCCTCCCCCTCCTACAAGGCTGTAATCGTATTTTTGTAATTGACATATTTGCAGATAGGCAAGCGCTCCCCGATGCCAGTTAATAGCTGCACGAATCAGCAGGCTGCCAGCTTCCTCTTTCTACATGCACCCAGCTAATCACAGCTGTAAAGTAATATCCGCCTCCTGAATCCCAAATTCAGCCCTCTGTATGTGTGTGTGTAAGGTCAGGTGGATGTGTATTGACTGTCAAAACTGTGTCCTTGTGTGTACTGCTTGTATGTATAGGAGAGGAAAGGCATCTGAAAATGGAAAGTCTGACGCTGCAATGGTGGCGCCATGGGAAAGCTGATGGAGTTTCCTCTTGGGAGCGTGAAGCTGCGCTGATTTTGCGAGCGAGTAAGGGACCAGGACTCATTATACAACTGAGAGTTTGGCCTGATGGTAGTCTCCCATAGATCTCCAAACTCCGTTTTAGCTCTGTGCAAGTGCCGGAGAAAGATCTGGCTGAACCCATCATCATTCTGGTATAGGGGAAAAAAAACACTCTGGCTTGTTTGTATTTCTTTAAACCAATCACAATCGTCTTGGGTCAGCGCTAAGCCCAGGATAGAGACAGAGCACATTTAAGTCCCACCCACACCGGAGGGGAAAACAATTCATCTCTCTCCATTGACTTTGTGTTGCATGAAGGTGCCTCCTTGTCACTTCGGTCTGCTAACAAACAACAGAAACATGGCTAAAAGCTGCTGTGTGGTGGGATGTTCTACCAACCCAGAACTAAGTTTTTATAAGCTGCCGAACCCAAAAACTGAACCTTTAAGAAGACAAAAGTGGATCCAGACGTGAGGCATCAGCAGGAAGAATGGGAACACTGTGGGATCCTGACACTCAGTATGTCTACGTGTGCAGCAAGCATTTGGTCACTGCTCAGTCAGATATCCAGATGTCAGTTGTAGGCTAACTATATTTCTGTAAGTTAAGCTAAAGCATTTTGACAGTATGCAACTTGTGTAGCGGAATGTGGCTCAATCAGAAAGCTGTGCAGTATTATGTTAGCAAGTGCCTTAGCTAACTACAGTATGAAGCGGTGCGCTCTGTCTCCATGCTAAACTGTACCATGCAGATAGCGGAAGGGGAGGAGAATTCCGACCGTCAGCTAACGGCAGGCTTATTATACCCACAGCCTACTTCCTGTGATTCAGACTAGCCTGATGGTGGCCCCACAGGACAGGTTAAATCCAACGGGTTTCTTCCTCTAGGAAGCAGAAACATGCACAAGCCATTAGTTTGTCAGACTTGTTGGTTACAGACAAACAACAAGGAGGCAATCACAGGCTAACCTTCACACCAAGCAAAGGCAATTATTATCCACATAATGTGAGGTAACTGTCTTTCCTTTAAATACTGCCGGAAATGTCAAAGAAAGAAAAGTCTCCACGTTCCACTGGACATGGTTCAGACACAGACAAGCAAGATCTCTCCTGGTGAGTTTGAAGGCAGAATGTAAGAATCTTCTTTGGACCTTGGTGGTGTGTATTAATACACAGAGAATAAAAAGTCCTGGCTGTGAGAACTGCAGTGAACTCCATCTTCTGAATAGAGGACTGTGGCGGAAACAAAATGTACTGTTTGACATTCAAATAATACAGTCTACAAGACAGACAATGCTGCCACAGGCGGAGAGCCATGTGAGAGCAGCCTGTCAGGTATCAAACAGCCACTATGCAGCAATCAATTGCACTCTATGAAGTGCTGTCTAACAGTCCAAGGCCTCGACACATAGCTCAACTCTACCGCAGTGAAAAGAAATCATTTTTAATAATGACTACAACACTACAAAAGCCTCTCCATGGACCACACCTGTATGTTATCATTATTTAATCTGACGAACAGTGGAGGAAAGTAACACAGTACATTTACACAAGTACAAATTTGAGGTACATGTACTTTACTTCAAAATCCTATTTCAGTAAGTAAAGACGTATTATCAGCAAAATCAACTTATTATGCAGAAAAATTGTGACTGATAAATTATTTATATATAACATTATTAGACTGTATCATCAATGTGTAAGCAGCATTTTACTATTGTGGCTGGTCGAGGTGAAGCTAGTTTTACAGTAACTACTTTATATATGGTTAGGTAGTATAGTCCTTTAGTCCAGTAGTTGCCAGCCTTGGAGTTGGGCCCCTTCCAAAGGGCCACAAGATAAATCTGCGGGTCATGAGATCATTAATGGGATAACGAGTACTTTTATTTTGATACATTATGTACATTTTGCTGATAATACTTCTGTACTTTTACTTACTAAGATTTGGGCTTTTACTTTTACTGGTACTTTCGCTTACCAATACAGCTTCCACCACTGCTGCTGAATAACGGTGCAACTTACACTTATGGGCCAAACTACACCAGTCAGACTATTGTTTAAAAGGGGTGAAAATGTGTCAGTATATTTATATTACACAATTTCAATTGTTTCCATGTTCTTGTTGTCTCAACTATTATATGCTAGTACATTTTTGCAAGATTTACTTTAAAGAATTCTATTCAGTTCATCATTTGCTTCTCTTTTTTTACTGGTCTTTAAAGAAAGCAATAATTCTCTGTTTTCCTCTTGGCGCTGTGCACCAGCATTTGAATTTATGCACATTTACTTATAAATCCAAGTTCATAAATTACGCTCAGAAACACTTGTACAGTATGTCAGATTTACGCATATATATTTATACATACCTAACATTGATTAATGAGGCCCTAGGTAAGAACATATATAAGAGGGGGAGTAAAGGGGAGGACACAAGGAGTTTTAAAAGAGAGGAGGATGAGGACATATGAAGGATGAGGAGGAGAAGAACAGGAGCAGCACTGTATGTGCAGATTCAAGGAAAATACATTCTTGTGAGAGAAGGAATGGTGACAGCAGAGACAGGGAAGACAATGGAATGAAAGGGAAGAGGGAGGACATGCAGAGGGAATAATGAAGCATAAAAACAGAGAGAAAAAGAAATGGTATAAGGTGTATGCAGAGAGAGGGTAGACCATGACAGAAACTATGGTGTAGTGAAATTAATAACTTGTATTACTTGTGTAAAATGCACAAACTTACTAGCTAAACATTGGTCTGCAGCCACAAAGTGCCAAACAAGTAAATCATGTAGCTTCATGGCTTTGGTATTGCCTTTTGCAACATTCTAATAATGAGTGCAGCCATTCTCCAAGCATTGTTTTGTGGGACGTTGTTTTACTGATGTCTTTAAACTGAAATTGGACAAACGGGACTGTAATTAACTTCTTGTCCATTTTGCAGTTAATGGGGGGAAAACTATTCTTCATGAGATGCTGAAGCTAACAGGTTCCAGAAAAAAGTCATCATCCTCACCACCTTAGTAGAAAACATGGAGGTAAAGTTAGTAAGCCTTAGTATTATGATGCACTATTATATGAAAAGAAATCAAACTGTTATTTCATAGAAATACATGAGTTGCTTGAACAAGCCACACAAAGGTTAGATTAATGCTTTACTGCTTGTATTTTCACTTTTACAGGAGAAACAAATTTTAGGATGAGGACTAAACTGACAAGTTTGGCAAAGTCATCTCAGGTAAACTTCCTCATATCTATGATATAATAACATCTGGGACTGGTGTTACACTGGCTTCCATGCAGTGGATATTCCAGTATGGAAAGGGGGGGGAAGTACCCTGTTACCCAATAATGCTAATGATATGCTAACTGTTGGCATGCTACTACTGTAGTTAACTAGTTAGCCAGGTATGCTAACATTAGCGGCTTACATTAAAGCCAACACACACTGTTAAGTATATTCCTTACACATTAGCTCATGTGCTTTTGGTTTTAGAAACGCTAAAAAAGACACCACCCTCCAAACTCTAGAAATATCAAGGATCACTCCAACCACAGCCTCATGCACACCACTTTGACATCCAAAATGAATGACGCTATTAGCTATGAGAAGCAAAGCCAAAAGAGCTTTCCTCTTTGAATCCATTTGGCCATTAACAAAACTAGCCACAACCAATAGTAGCTTCTGCACAAGTGGTCACTCCATCTGCAAGCTTTTGCGAGGACACTCGTGCTGCATTCACACCATATGAGATAGATGCTTACAAAAAATCGGAGGGTCCCAGTCATAATTATGACTTGGATGTTGACGTAAAAACTATTTACAAGTCGGAACTGGTAACTCTGGTAATTACCATATGGCATGAACGCTGCATAACGTTACAGAAAATGAATGGACTTCTACTGATGAGTTAATTTAATATGGAAGTGCTGGAAGATCTATGACATACTTGATTGACCAAAGGGGGGACTGCGTGTATAGTGTTACCTCACATCACCTGTGACCAAACCGGGGCTTCACAAAGAAAAAAAGAGGATAGAGAAGGATTAATGAATATATGGAGATGAGCAGAGGTGCGAGGCAGACACAGAGCTGCAGTAGATGGAGTCAACGAGGAGGTGAGCATGGAGGGGAGATTAGAGGGTAAGTGGGAGGCTGGTAGTGGCAAAGGGGGAGCTTGCAGTTACAGCAGCCCATAATTGTTCTTCATGCCTGGGTCCCCAGCAAGTCACTGCCTGGTCTGGTCCCAGGAGGCTCGGAGATGTGTGTATGTGTGTGTACCAGAGTGAGATATACAATTTGAAACCTAGGAATAGGTCAGAGAGTGAAAGAATTAATTTTCAACCCAGGAATGGGTCACTGTGAATTTGTACTTTGTGTATGGACTATATGGACTGCACATCATGTCACCTGTTTGTTTTCTGTATGTGTATTTATTCCATGATTAGAAGCGTGCAGCTGCATGTATGCATCTTCTGAGTGTGTGTATGTGTGAAAAACAATGTGTCCTAATTTCCAGCCAAGCTGAGGTCAAAGGCCACGCTTAAGGGACCACAATAGCATTTTAAACTCAACGCTTCGCCCTGAAAATGTTTAATTCAACCAGCCTTACTCGTTCCCCTGAGACTAGTTGGTGAAGGAATGAGAGAGGGAGAAAAGAAATGAGTGAGGACAAATATCTGGAAAATAGAGTCAAGAAAGTCAGAAATTCTTTTTTATTTGTTTGTTTTTTCCATTTTTTTCTCTCTCTTTTTATTCAGACAAAATCCCTGTTTGGTTTTGTTTACCCAGAAAATTAAGACCATCCAATATGGCTTCAGACACTCATTGAACACACAACTCCTCCATCCAGCTGTCACTTTATTTTTTCAAATATCAGATTTTTTGACTGAAAGATCAGATTTTTTAACTGATGGTGCAATTGCAATTTAAACTGTGATTACTATCTATGCCTGTATTTGTGTGGTCTGTATTGTACTAAACAAGGTTAGCTTGTACTAAGCATAATCACAAATTTTTCACAAATGTTATTTTTGTTTCATTATTAAAAGATCAGATGCAGGTGTTTGGTGTTGCTTGCTGAGGTCCTCCCAGGCAGGGGTTTATTCAAAAAAGTCAACTTCCAAGTAGACTTTGCTAGTTTTCTACAAACAAATTGTCAAATTTAGCGTTTGACGTTGAGAAGGATACAAATGGCATACTTGATATATTTACTTATACTTGCTAATTCTGAGATATAATCATGGCATTTAAATGTAGTGTTGTATTTATTAATAAAAGCTACATACTGTAGATGTCTACTTATGGTATTAACACACACTTTTGGTGAGTGATGTCTGACAATGTAGTTAGCTAAAAGTAACCTGGTAAGCTATGTTTTGCACATGCTAACATGTAGGCCAAATTAGATTATATTAGGCTAACACCAGTGTTGCCAACTCTCACGCTCCTGGCGTGAGACACATGCTTTCACGTTCGGTCTCACGCTGCCCAAACAATACTCACGTCAAAACACTGCGACAGCAACAGAGATGAACAGGCGAGCGTACGTACCGTTGGCTACATACTGTAACCCCCATTCTATGAGTATGGGCTCTTAAATTACTCTGTTTGGTCCGCGATATGTGCGCGATGCTTATCGCCGTGTTGATTGGACAGCTGTTATGGCAGAAAACCCTGCACTGGAGCGCAGAAGGCGTTCAAGCATGCCAGTGAGTGAGTGTTCATATTTGGCTGAGTGAGTGAAAGTGTGTGTGTTCATGTATATATTTGGCTAAGTGAGTATGCGTGGTTATGTGTAGATTTGTCTGCGTGTGTGTGTGTGTGTGTGTGTGTGTGTGTCATTTTGGCTGTGTGTCTGGAGCAGGATAGGTTCTTGTATTTATTTCTTTTTGTTTATTTCTGGTTCTTGCTACTTGTGAACATTCAATAAAATGGTGTAGTTTTGATATTGGAAACAACACGTTTTTGACTTTCATTAGTGAATGAACCTGTGTGCCCTTTTTAGGGTTAGTGTGTCTAATGTTGTGAAATTTCCCAGGGTGGAAGTCCCGTGGTGGTGTAGTCAGGCTGTATCCTTAAATCTTAGAATATAAGGTCCTGCTCCCGCCACATGTTTAAGCTGCATACTTTTTTAAACCCTGATGGTGAATTGAGTCCAAATATGTGCACATGATAGTCAATGAAGATGAAGTGCACGTGCACGTATGCGTGATTAAGCCATGGCATCAAAATCTCACTCCAGCTAGGTACCCAAAGTTGGTAACCCTGCTAACACAACAGTAATTATTTGGTTTACAGGGCATACTTAACCCAAGAAAGTCACATACCGAACCAGACATCCTGTACTAAAAAAGTTCAGGATGAATACGCGGACCGTTACACTCAAATACTGCTGACAGCTCTGCACTCTAGCTGCTTAGCTAATGTTAGCTTCCCAGAGAGATAGGATGAGCTACTTTACAGCCCTGAATACCAGAGGTCCTTATTCAGAGCTACAGAATGAAAACAATTAGCTTAAAACAATCACCTGTCCTTAACAATGTACTTCAAAGTTTGTGAGATTCCGAATAGTGTTCACTTTCCACCAGTTTATGTAATTTACAATCAGTCACTGATCAGCTAGCTGCAAGCTACCTGACTGAATCTGATTTAAGGCGACCAGCTTGATAGTTTACGCAGAGAAAAACTCACCACCGCAGCATTTAAAGATGCTACTCTCTATCTTATTAAACATCAAAATGTTACAATGTTGCTTCTTCAACAAAACCATCTTTGGCAGAACACATTTAACACAGTCACCATGCAGAGCACACATACCAGTTTCATTTACCATTTGGCCAACTTGTAGAGTAACGTTAATTAGCTATAGCTGGTGACAGTTGTCATCTTAATCCTGCAAAATTGGGGGTCGGCTTCACAGCCATTGCGATTTGAAAATTGCACTTTTAAATTACGAACAATTAATCTTTCAGGCATAACTTCAACCATTTTATTCTCACGTTTCATTCTCCCTCCATTCCTCCTCCTTTTTTAAATTTGTTTTTAAATTTCTCTTCGCCTCTCCTTGTTTGACTCATTACTTCTCAGTCTTTCCTTTTCTGAACTTGATGTCATTTTGCAGGGCTGTTACAAAATAAAAAAAAAAGGAATGTACAGTATTTTATGCAAATAATTTTTCCCCATATTTCCCATCACAGTTTAACTATGTGTTATTTGGTCAGCTGCATTAGGTTTAAACAACGTGTGTGTGACATGTAGATGTCAGGTTTACAATTGTACCAGTACCAGACAAATTCAGTAAAAAGAATTTATTATTGCTATATTCTAAAAATAAAATTCTTATTACTACTACATCTCTACAGATCCCAGCTGCCATCTTCATCATAGCAGTTCTCCATTATTCCTCTTTCTGTCAGATAGGCCCACACTCTTTCTCTCTTTGAAGGACATTGATCAAATTCATTCAATAAAGGAGAGTCTATGACAGTTTGCTTTGATATGATCAGTATAAGGGAGATGGCGTGTTTGTGAATATGCCTGTGTGTGTGTGTGTGTGTGTGTGTGTGTGTGTGTGTGTGTGAGAGTGTGTGTGAGAGAGAGAGTTTGCATCACGGGAGTCTCGGCAGACTCTCTGTATTGCAGTCTGCCTGCGGTGATAAGCAGATGATGAAAGCCTGAGTGTGTGTGTGTGTGTGTGTTACCTGAGCCTGCTGTGTGTTGTTGGATGAGGGGAGAGGGTTGGAGACCATTGGTCCAAAGATGTCCAGTTCATCGTTGATTGGTGCAGCACTGCCTGAGCCCTTCCCACCACCCTCTGGAGCATCTGAGAGAGAGATAGACAGAGACAGAGAGAGAGACAGAGAGAGAGAGAGAGAGAGACAGAGAGAGAGAGAGAGAGAGAGAGAGAGAGAGAGAGAGAGAGAGAGAGAGAGAGAGAGAGATAGTATACAATATAACATTTTCCTTTAAGTCCTATGTATATCCATAGATGTTTTGGAAGCACAGTGCAGTGTGTTACTCATGATAATCTAATTCAAAGGTGATCACATAATACTAAAATCCTGGCTTTTTAGGACTTTTGAAGACATTCTTCGTACACCCCATGGCACAGATTTCTCTTTGCACACTGAAAATTTTACATTTCTGAAAACTTTGAAAATGTATTTTAGAGTCAAAAGCAACATTGAGCCTGCTGGTGAAAATCATGCGATATGATCGAAAGCTCCAGAACAGCTACAAAATGGACTTAGTGGTGTGGTTGTTTTCTCAACAGATATTTAACCACATTTATGACATTTACATTACTTGACTTTGGTAAATTAAAAACAATGTGAGACTTTGAAAGGATAAGGATAAGAGTGAATGAACAGACATAAAAGGGAAATTAATAAAGACAGTAAAAGTGAAGGTACTGATGCTAATGGGAATTATTCAATATGATCTTGACATATACACTTGAATGGGAAAGTGTGTCCAAACATTTGACTGGTACTGTATATGCAAGAGTATTTATAAGATTTATGCATTTACACACATTTCTAAATGCCCCACACAGCTCAATTTACAATTACCATGCTTGTTATTTGGAACATCCTTATGAACTCCTTCAGTAGTTGGCTTTGCCCTGAAAATGACTTCATTTATGCTTCTCTACTCCTTTTGCCGTGGGAAAAATACTTAACAAATAAATGTGTGTAACTGCAAATTTGACATTGTATTACAGAGCTGGGTTTGTTTTGGGTGTTTTCATTTAAGTGCAGTGTCTGTGTCTTTGTGTTAACTGTAGAACTGGAGTCAGGATGCGGTTAGCCTAGCTTAGCATGAAGACTAGAAGCAAGGTGACACAGCTATCCTGGCTCTGTCTAAAGATAAACAATATGCCACTGAGCTCACCACATAACATGCTATATATCTTGCTTGTTTAATCTGTACACAAATGGAATTGTTGTAAATTACTTTTCACTAGACTTCAAAAAAAAAACCTTCAAAATACACCAACAAAAGTCTGTTTGATCTTTGGACAGAGCCAAGCTAGCTGTTTCCCACCTGCTTCCAGTCTTTATGCCAAGCTAGGCTAACCACGTCCTGACTCCAACTCCATACTTAATGCAAATGAGCGTATTTCCCAAAATGTTAAACTATTCCAGTACTGTACACTGTAGCAGTCACCCAAATGGTGACCCTCTTGTTGCTAATTGGCAAAGTAAGCGCCTTATTTGATGGTTACTTCCCAAGAAGACGAAGGAAATCTTTAGCAGTCAGAGTAAAATGTCTCAGGTCATTCCTGTCTCTTGTTCAGCTCAAACACATTAGCTAAATTGAAAATATGGCCGATCTTAAAGTTGTAACGGTATCATTATGGAAAAACTGTGTTGTCCAGAGAGAGACCTGTTCCCATGGTGCTAAAGAAGAAACTCCCAGTACACAATGTACAGTCATCTGAGAGACAGCGAGAGAGAGGCAGAAAGGGGGAGGAGAGGGAGTGTCTGAAAGGGAAGAGAGAGTGAAGTGTGTGTGTGTGTAAGACTGCGAGCGAGTAGCGGAGGTCATTTATATAACCACAGTGATGAAACATCCATAATTTAGCCCTTTTAGTGTGAACAAGACTGAGCTCCTTAAGCCAGACAGCAGGGTACAAGGAAAACCATTTACTGTGAGAAGGCCAGAAAGACCACTCCACATCCTTTCAAACCACTTATTAAAACTAATTTTCAAAGAATGACGTTGATTGTGATGTCTTCCATCCTGATATTTAAACTACTGATTGTTGCCCGTAAGCTGTCATGTGATGCTTTCATGTCATTTATGAGCTTGGCTTATATTTTGATAGTTAGTTATTACTTTGTAAATTGCTGGGAAAAAAAGTGCTTGAGGAATAAAGCCTATTATGACTATGATTATTACCTTAGGGGCTGACAGGTGTGAGTTACATATTGAAATAGAGTGAAAAATAGGATTTCATGTGCATCAATTACCCTCCTACCACTCTAATCCCCCCCCTCTCTTACCAAAAACTAATTCACCCATTGCCATGGAAATGAGCCACAGGGAGAAAAGGGCCCATCATCACTGCCATGAGCTGCTTCTTGAGAGCACTCTCGACTTCACCATGGAAACAGACCAATAGTTCAGGGGGTGTGTTTTATAATCACCCCGAACCCCTTTGCCCCGAGTACATTCACACACACACACACACACACACACACACACACAAATACACAAACACACACACATGCTGAGATTCCCAGTATCTTCAATGAATGCAGCGACCTCATTCAGCAGTGGGGGGCTGTCACATTAAGTACTTGGCCACCACCACTCGGGGTAAAATATCGGAATTGATTAAGCCCCGTGCTGATTTCAATGCAATATTCTGATTAGATTTCACACAAATACATGTGAAAATGTTCTATGATTGTGTTAAAAATGCTGCAAGCTTTTCCATCCTATCATTAATAAAATTCACTGGGTCTTGGTCTTTGAAAACTTGGTACAGCCACAAACCCAAATGTATGTTCATTTAACGCACTTTTTCCCAAAACACGTCACAACTAGGGCATGAAATGAAGCTTGCCCACTCCCCTGTGATCTAGGTCCATGTGAGTCCAGAAAAAGGAACACAAGCCCAGTTGGTGACTGTAGTCATTAGCTGCTGGTAGACAGAATCACTATAGAGCGGGAAGTGTGGAAAATGGACACAAAATTACCTGCTACTGGTCAATATGTTTACAGGTGATAAAGGAAGTAAGACACCACCTCCTGCGGTGTCCCCGAATGTGCAGTGATATCAAATGGTTAACAGATAATGCAACAGTTTAGATTGTGATGTTGGTGTTTGGGTGCAACTTTGCACACACAAATAGTAAAAAACATATTACAAAAGTAATTGACATTTTTCCCTTGGGCCCCTTAACAGGTTTATGTGGCCATGTTTATAGTATGTCTACACTAAGCTGGATAAAAATGTCTGACCAATAGAAAATAGGTTTCATCAGTTCTTCTTTGTCTTATTTTGGTGTGTAAGCAACCAAACTGTGCTTGTGCTATGTTCTAAAACAACCAAACTCACAACTGAATTCTTCTTACATATTTTCTGTTTGTGTTGTTAGACAACACTGATTTGATTGCGGTTCATAAAAACTACCTGTTAACAAGTAACTCTTTTACCGTTGCTCCGAGGAATTGGTCAAATCAATATTTTATGATTGTGAAGTCCTCTGACAAAATTAACATAAATAATTAAAGGTGCCCTGTGGAGTTTCTGACAACAAGAAGCACTATGGAGCAGTGTTTTGTTTGTATCGTGCACACGCAAAAGGACAGACATGCATGCATGAGCATGCAGGCAATGTGATACTGTTGGGTCTCTGTAAATATAAAGAGTTGGTCTAGACCTGCTCTGCACGAAAAAGCGCCCTGAGATAACTTTGTTATGATATGGCGCTATATAAATAAAACTGAATTGAATTGATACACATTCTTGCCGCCAGTTTCACACTATTCCGCTGACTAAGAAGAAGGCATAGATGTACACCGATGCATGACAAAAATATTTTAATTTATTGGTTCACTTTTTTGTTGGTTTTGTTAGGCCCAAAGGATACACACAGTGCGTTCTGGTGAGAAACAATGAATGTAAATGTATTTTTTACAAGAAAACTCGACGGGGTACCTTTAATTACAAGATCTGTATAGTGTGATCAGCTATACTGGCATTAATATGGCGTGATCACAGAGAGGTTTAGAGGTGACACAATGCTGTCTTTACTGTCACAAAGACACTGACAAGGCTTATGTATTTACCCACTATGGAGACTGCTTTAGAGCTTTCTGAAAAACACTGCCTTGGTGTGGATAGAGGGCCAAAACAGAGAAAAAAAGGATGCATTTTCAAATTTAGCCCACTTAGTGTGGACCTAGTCATAGCATGTTGAAGCATGATGATCTTCATTGTTTTGGACCCAGCTGTGTACATCTTCCCCCATATTTCTCTCATTTTTGTGTCTCTCTCTGAAGCAAATAAGCTAGAGGCGTTTGGCAAAATAAATCTATGTGTTTGATCATGTATTTAGAAAAGGTTTGAACTAATGTTAAGTTAATGGAAACAAAAACTGAACAAGAAAAATGCTCTATCCCTGGTTGCAACAATGACATTTGTGTTTTTCCCAATTAAAAATATTGAAACCAGAATAACCTAAACATTTCTACTAGAGGTAAAGCTGGGACCAAAACAAGGACAGTTGCTCCCTGAATAGAGGAGACAACATGGAGAAAGAATCCTGTTTATTATCTCTGGACACAAGTATCAATCCAGCATGTCAGGACCATTACAGTAGGGAAAGTCTGAGGTAGAAGTGAAAGGGACATAGAGACAGAAAACAGGGGTGCTCCATCAAGAAAGGTTTTTGAAATTGATTCAGTGGCTCCTGCAGAGATCTATTTTTGGCAGGATGAAACATCTCTGAGACAGCATTTATCATCATGGTACACAAAAGCTATCAAACAAAATCTGAAATAAATACATAAAATATGTTTTAAAGTTGCTGTAGTCAAGAATAAGCCTTCTTTTATATATTAGATATTTAAGAAAAAGCCAATATTGGTCTAATTGGTTGGCAAACCAAGGAGAAAAACGCAAATATGGAAAGAAAATGTGTGTAAAAAATGCTTATCTGAATGGCTTCACAATAGTTTTTCTTTTACTTTGATTCCAGGACAGCCTGCTACACTGAATAAAAGCATTAAGAGGAATCGACAGAAACACGACAGAAACACACACACAGACACAGAAGGGGAGGCAGAGAGTGGCTCTTTGACAGCTGCAGAGTAAGGTAACCGGAGACACGGAGGGGATGGATGGACGAACGGGGGGATGCGTGAGTGCTGAAGGCATACTGCCACGTATTTGACTTATTGATTATGTGTGAAATCTCATCCACTCGACATGGCTGCAAGGTGTGTAGCATTGGTTATTTATAGCAGGGCGTCCACTCTCACTCCACCATGCTGCGGCCGGGAATGTTTGATCAATGCTGTATCCACTGGCTCTTTCTCCTGTCAGCGCAGCTTACCCTCAGCTAAGTCTAATACAGTACCGCATTGTATTGGGAAAACACAGGGTGGTTGCATATTACAAATTTATGGAGAAAACCCTGAACCGAGCCTGACTTTTTCTGCTGCGTTTTTACTGAGCGTGGAGCAGAGTCTCCTGGTGGTTAACGGGCCAAGACACATACCGTGTACTCCAAATGTCACAGGTTTGAATCCAGCTTGTGACCTTTGTTGAATGTCATATCCTCGGTGCATTGAATCTTTCCAGCTATTCTGCTGTTGTGTTCTTCAGTTAGGCGCAAATGCCATTAAAATGCATGCGTGCAGGAGGTAAAGAACACGTGATCAGTTCTCCCTCTGAAATGACTGCCTGGTAATCTACGTCTAAAAATGTGTCAAACTGATAATACAAATTCCATGCCAGTAGTTTATTTTGAGTTTCTTTTGCACTGTGCATTATAAAGATGATTTGAAATTATATCAAATATCAGAGACTTTGCCGTAGGTCAGGGTTTTAATGGTGTTTTAAGTAATTTTGGCTGATTAAACCTCTTGTCTGGTTGAAGTTGGGTCAAGCCACTTCTGATGAGTATGCTGAGGTCACCAAACTCCATGACAGTCATAGAGGTGACAGTAAATTGTCCTGCCCCAACGGGTGCAACAAAACTAACAGGAGAGTTACACAAATGTCAATCAAACATAGTCTGTGCAAACTGACACAAGCATAGCAAGCTAGAACAGGGCATATTTTAAAAGGCAAAACTAAAGTCCAGGGTATACTTGAAGTTAACTAGTTTGTAGGATGTGGGCAGGGTAGCGGGGCAAAAAGCCTGTGGGGGCGAGAAGAGGTAATCGCACGAATGGGAATAGCAGCGCCCACTTTCGGACAGACTATCCTCATAGGCATTCATGGTGTAGCGCTTATTTGTCCATGCCACAAGTGATGAAAGCAGGTGTGGGAAGAATGAAGAAAAAAGGTTTCGGAAAGTTGCAAAAAAAGTCAGATGCAGCCCCCTCCGACGTTGGAAAGGTGTCCCTGCAGGCAAGCAGCATCCCTCCTTCTCTACTGCATGTATTATTTTACTGCGCAGTTATATAAACAAGAATATAAACAATTTATCCTGAATAAGAGGTCAATCCCACCCGTTCTCTCAAATTGGGTGGACATTGCAGAGCGTCATGATTTTGATGGTCAAAGGTAAAAAGGAAACCCATGGGGTAGGAGATCAATTTGCAACCAGAAGTGAATGCATCTTAACCTGTTCTTCACAGAAATGAATGGCGAGCAAATTTTGGTTTGACTACACCTGAGACTTTGGCTGACACTTCAGCACTTCAGTCCATATAAATGAAAATACATGAGTGGGTGTACCATTGCTGTGTAGGCACTAAATTAAATACGCTAAATCTGGTCTTTGATGTAAGTCCACTGGGGTTATTTTAGTGCTTCTGTCAGTTTAGTGCTTCTGATACCCCTTTTCCACCAAGGCAGTTCGAGGGCCGGTTGAGAGCCGGTGCCTAATCTTGAACCAGTTCCGGCTCTTGGACAGGAACTGATATTGCCCAATTTCCTCCAAAGAACAAAATTCTTTACTTTGCCTGTTTGGAATACACATTAAATCATAATTAGAAAGTCCAGTACATGACTGGACTATTGGGTGGTTTTAACTGTAGTCTGCTCACAGTTGTGTCAGACATGGCGGTCTGAAGCCACCAATGATGTATTAACTGCCAGATGGTATAATAAGGTCTCTGTACATGACTTAAATAAAGCCTGGCGGCATTAAACCTTTCCCCTTATAAAGTCACACATTATTTAACCTGCAATTAATGCATATATGTGCATATGACACATTAGGCAGACATGTGAATACAGTTTGACAAGTTATTATATTGTCTGAGGGTTATTATATTGTAAGTTGGTAGGAGGTTGGTCATGTCTTACCCAGGCCGAGCAGGTCCACAGCCGGCTCTGTGCTTTCCTTGGGACTGGCTCTACACTCTGACTGCTGAGAAAGACAAAGACAAAGATAAAAAAAATAAAAAATAATTAGTGTAATGTCCAATTTGCCCCAGTTTCTAAGTGTTCTCAATTTTACATTATGATAGATACTGCAATCATGTGCAAGGATTTGACCTACAGAAAACCAATAGTGACCTTTATTATAAAGTAGTTTACTAGATAGTCAATGTCACCCCCTGGCCATATGATGGAGATTCCAGCCTTAGCACAGCTAGAGACTCTAAACCAGTTTCCACTGCAGATTTCATTTATTATGATTGGATTTAAATCATTTCTTTATTATGCAGGCCATATAGGATATCCTGAAAGTTTCCCAACCAATGAGAAGACATTTAGGGTGACTCTGCTTGATCTAAAGATCTAAAAACAATCCATTATCCTGGATTTCAATAGAAGGTTTTCTTGTTTAAAGGGAGCCTGTGGAGGTTGCATTGTTTTAAGGGTCTGAGTCCCTGTTCTGTTTGTATGTTGTTCTCTACTATCATGCACATATGCACGCGGGTGACATAACATTCCTGCTGATAGTTTCACATATTTCCACTGATAGTTGGTGGCAGTTATGTCCCAAGAAGCATAACTATGCGCTAGCAAAAGGCAGGGGAAAAACAAGACTGCTAGCTGGTATGATTGACGTTATGGAAGCATTCATTTATTTATTTTTTTGGCCACTTGGGGTCTGAGGAACGAGCTGTAAAATTGACATATCATCACCTTATAAAGTTAATATGGTAAATATGTCAGCAAACCATTCCCTATTCAAGTCTCAAGGTTTCTTTATTAGTACCCAAGGGTAAAGTTGTTGTGCAGATGGGAGATTCAGCATTCCAGGGTAAAAAACAAGACATCACAGCGATAGACTGAAAGGACATCAAAACAAAATACATTAAAACAAGTCTCGTCATAGTATCAAAATATAAGAACTCCTAAGGAGATCATGACACACACACACACACTCACCCACTCACTCAAACACTTAAAGTGACCATGCATGGGTGAAGTGCATCATCTCGTGCAAGACTGGTTTAGCAATGCAATAGTTGCAGCTACAAAAGCATTTCTGTATCGTTTTGTTTTACATCTAGAGGCCACAAACCGACAGCCAGAGCAAAGGAGGTGGAATTGGCTATGTAAGGGATAGGAACAGTCCTGAAGAATAAAGCTCACCATACGCTGCAGCTGTGAGGAGTAAAGAACTGATAGGTTGAGTTGACGCTCACCTATAAGCTTAGTAGCCCACTTAACGATTGGGTTACGAGAATTTTTTGTTTTTCAGAGACAGGTTAACAAACCATGACAAGGGAAAAAGACATGGTGGATTCAATAAAAGCCTGATAAAAGAGGGTTATCATGGTTTTATCAATGTAAAAACAGGACAGTTTTCTGAGACAAAACAAAGCTGATGTGCCCACTACCTCACAATTCTTCCCAAAGGTCAATTTAGAGTCTATGACTCTCCCAAGATACAAGGTCAACAACCTGGTCTTTATGATGATCGTAGTCTCATATATTGAAGCATGAGTTCTGAAATCTATGATCATATGCTTTGTCTTGGATATGTTTAGCTCCAAGAAAGATTCGTCACACCAGGGGACAAACTCATCAATGACTCGCAGACTCGCAATGACTGAATCATCTGCAAATTTCAATATGGTCCTGTTCTCATGCTTACTTTGGCACGTTTGGATACAAAACATAAAGAGAACACAGCCCAGGGGTGAACCAGCAGAACATAATGAATCTGATAAAATGGCGTTCACTTTCACCCTTTGTGTTCTGTTCGTCAAAAAATGCATTATCCAACCCACCAGATTGTGCCTCAAACTGCTCTGTCAGCTTCATGGCTAAAATGTGGGGTTGGATAGTATTAAAGGCTGAATTAAAGTAAATACATAGCAATCTAGCATGGGTTTTATTCCCCTCTAGGTGTTTAAACAAAAGGTTACGTAGGGTGACTGTAGTATCCTCAACTCCTCTGTGTGCCCTATAGGATATGTATATATCCAGAAGACATGGAGCAACATAAGCATTCATTTGGAGTAATATTTCTGTCCACCCTATGAATTTAAGTTAAACATTCACACTCCTTTTAGCTCTGTTTTGGTCTCCACCAACTCCTGTGAAAAATCTAAATTCTCAATTCTCAAGAGAGTTCACCAGCTAGCTGCTAACTTTGTCTGCTGTTTGCGGCAGGTAGCATATAGTGAGTTTATCATAGATCTTCAATGAAAACAGCTGCATGCTGCTGGAAACATGTTGATGAGAGCGGTGAAAGTGACGCAAAACAGTTAAAGGGTAATTCCAGTATTTTTAAACCTGGGCCCTATTTTTACCTATTTTACATAAAATGACTATCAAGTATAAAAAAGTTTGGGCATAAACAGAAGTCTTAAAGTTTTAAAGCTCTGAAATCTCGCGAGAGGTGACTAAGTGGACGGACTTTGACGGGTGCAGTTACCCGCAAGGATTACGTTGCAGCCGTTGCAGCCATTGCAGCCCATTTTGTGGGTGCCGGCTGAGGCGATCTACTGTATCAATTCCAAAACCATTTGTACCTTTTAATCATTTAGACTCCAAAATTTGTAAAAAAAAAAAAAAAATAGGGGCCAGGTTTAGAAATACTGGAATTACCCTTTAAGTTGCCAAACAATGAGCTGAAAGAAGCTAAAAAGCTCAGTAGAGCTGAGGGGAACCACAGAGCCAGGTGATATTTCTCTGTGTGCTCGTTACTATGAACGACACCTTTCACATTACATGTAGTCATTTAATTCATTGGTAATCTAAAAAATATTGATTAGTGCAGCTTTAACAACACAGGGTACAAAATATTCAAAAAACTCACTATGCAAATGTTTTATGAGGAACCTGTGAGGGATCAAGGATACTCACAATGGGTTTTTGTGGGAAAAACTACATGTAAACTGTTTACAATAAAACTAACCAGTGTACCTTAAATTTAGAGACAATAAGAAGCTCCTACATGCCACAAGTTACAATTGGCAGGATATCTGCTCAATTGTTTTACAGCACAAAATAGAAAGACAGCACTGTGTTTCCAGACCAAACAGAGATCTAGCTTTCTGGAACTTCTGGCAATGATAGACACTAGAAAGAGTAAAAACATATATTTACTGTATGCTCCATAGCAAAGCAAAGGTACAGCAAAGGTAAAAGAAGGTAGAGCGTAACCCTTCTAAATACTTTAAGTACACTGGTCAACAGCAACATTGATCACCTATTCTTTTAAGTCATATCGAGTATAAAATACCAAATATTTGCTTATACCTGTCAGTGGTTTTTCAGTGGTATACTGCCCTGGCAATATCGTTTCTGATAAGTAATCATACTAATTGAGTTTTTAAATTGAAAGCAAATTAGGGGAGTAGAATGAGAAAAGGGACAAGGGGAGGAATAGGAGGGAGTGTAAAAAAAAATCGAAAGACAGATAGAGAGAAGGAGAGATTAAAAGTCAAAGGGTAGGAGAATAAGACAGGAGAATGAAGAAGGGAGGATGGGCCTAGATAGAGACAGAGTGAGATTGGAGAGAAAAATGTGGTTGAGGGAAAGAGAGTGTATAAAAGGTTAACATGTGGGCCATGAGAGAGCTACAACGCTGGTAACAAACCCAATTTCCCCCCAACAAAAGATCGATGGACCACATTAAATTCAATGTCGTTCCAATCCAAGGCAATGAAAACAATTACCGTGTCCACGCCTAATCAAGAATGCATTGGCTGCGAATTGATGTGTATTGGGACTGCAGCAAAGCTTGAACAGCAGCGTGAATCGCAGCAGGAAGGTCGTTTGTGTACAGCAGCAAAAGGTTGGTTTGTGCTGTGCATTCATATTGACCGACAGTAAAGGGAGGTTATACAGGAGTCTGTCAGGTATCACAGGGAAAGCATTAACAATACTAGTTAGGTTAGGGCAAAACTGACTTTATGAGACACTGTGGCTTTTAGTACCATCCCACTACAAAAAGATTATTTGCTGACCAAACTGCATATCTAATCCATTTCATTGTTCAACAATGTTATTTCAGTCAGAGACACTTGTGTCAAGGGATTGATCATTTATAGCAAATGGTTATAGTTAGATTAGGCAAAACATGATCTGGCTATTATTTAAGGTAAACTCTCAAAGAATCAGAGAATTTTGCTGGGAGAACTAATCTTGACATGTACATGAACATGAACATTAGCGGCACTGCAGCATAGTCGGTGATAAAGTGTTGGGTTATAAACGCCAATGTGTACACCTGTATGAATATGACTGGGTATTACGAGTCAGCTGGTGGCCAAGCAGCTGATAAATGAAGCATGAATGGTCGTCACGTCTGGCCGATACCCAATGTGCTTAATCAGGTCAGCATCGGCACCAGTACCGATATGGCAAATGAGATCGGTGCATCCTTAACCCTAATCATAATATTTAGGGGAAACAAAATTATATTTGAAAATGTGTAAAGATCTTATAGCACAAAATATTAATACAAGCACAATGCTCAAAAAACATATACGCATCAATATGAAATTCTCCTGGGAAAAGCCCACACCTCCATTAAGAGTATTTGCAGGGAGAGAAAACATTTTATGGTATGCCTGTCCATTTGATTTCAGACATTTCAGACCATGCACAGTGCTACAAAAATGAGATTACATAGCCTTTCAATGCTACATCCCACACAGCTGCTGTGAGAGGAGAAAGAAATAAGAAAATCCTAAATGTTAAAAATGCCCAAAAAGCTTAAATTCCCTGCTGTATGTTCAGAAGGATTTTGATAGACACACTGCCAATATTCTTCTCGAAACGCTGGCAGACAATTTGGGTTTTCCTTTCGTTATCCTGGATGACACCAGGTGATGCAGCTGACGGACAGCTAGCGACTATTGTGATTGGGTGTCAGGGTCAGTTGTGTTTGAAAAGAGAGGAGGTGGAATTGGAGGGGAGGCCAGCAATCGAATACCACCCCGTACCCCTACCCCCATGCCAGTTTGAATGAGAACTACTGAGCAAGCCAAACCCTCTGATGACTGCTGTCACATCAGATCGCTGTCAAATACACACCAGACAAAGCCATCAGCTGATGACTGTAACACTGACTGGGGGCAAAGTCTGATGTAAGTTCGTCCCTGATGTACTCAACAGCTTCTGCTGAAGCCAAGACAAAATGGGTGACAGTGAGGTACTGTTGAGTCCCTTCTATCTTCTTTTACCATACAAGGTCCACAGCATTTATTCCATTAGTACAACAATGTAGACATTACATTCCAGTTGCGGCTACTTTGATGTTTTTTTTGTTCTGTGCTAAGCTACTGCCAATGAAAACACTTTCTGCCAGTATTTCACATTAAAAGCCTACCAGGAAAAGGGAGTGATTATGCCCTTTGAGCTGGAAGGCTTTTAATGTGAAACATTTCTGCAGGAAGTTTTGAATTTATTGACAGCAGCTTAACATTGAACCAAAAAAATGGTAAAGTAAGAGATTGGAATTAATTGGTGAATAAAAACAGTGGGACAAAATAAGCTCAACTCAAGGTCCACTTACTAGCTTTCTCTGAGCTTTGACCAAAACCAGTCACGGCATTGAATGGGAAGAGGTCACAGTCAGTGACTCACATTCAACACTTCAACATTGACAAGATGAAACCTAAACCAGTTCCAATCGCGGATGAAAACCGTGAGATGTGGTTGAAAGCTCAGAAAAAGCTAGTAGGTGGACTTTTAGCTGAGATTATTTTTTTATTTTAATATTTTATTTTGAGTTTTTACAATATGGAAAATACACATACAAGAAAAAAACAAGAAAACAAGAACCCCAAGAAAAAAAAAAGGCCAGAATATATGAAGTCTATTACAATAGTGTTAGTATATAGTACATGCATACCAAAATATTAGTATTCAGGAGCCAGAGGAAACCAAGAACATTCACCAGGAGGGACCAACAATAAATGTACAAATATACACACAGAGTCCGTTGTAGACATTATTTTGTCACACTATTCTTATTTACTAATTCATTCCAATCACTTCTACTATTCTGTTAATATATATAAATGCAGTCCTTTTACCATTTAAATAACACTTCCTGCACAGACAGATTAATAGCCTTCCAGCAACTTAAATTGCATAATCACAAGAATGAACTGACTTGACTAAATTGCTCTACTGATGGAAATGATGCTATGGTAATGTATATTATGCTGAATTTACCAGGTGTACCATTATTTGAATACCTTCTTTTATTTTACCATACAAGTTTATGAGGATACTTGATCACTCAAGATTGTCTACATATCCAGATGTAGTTCAAGCTAAGAGTCACCACCTAGTGTTACAAAAATGACTGAAAACCATTTTGAAATATTATAATAATATGTATATGTATAAATAATATAATAACAATATATATATAATAATATGTCACGACCAGCACGGAAACAAACGCCAAGGGACCCATGAGGCAAAGAATCAAGAAAAGGAAGCTAGCTGCCAGAAATGGTAATACTGTATATAAATATTCATTATGTACATGAAACTGGACCTAAGATCCCTCGGGTACCTGTGGCATCCTAATTACATCAAAGCATGAGATGATGCTATTATAAAAAGTGCTTGATGAGACGATAAGCGGCAGTTTGAAAGCAGGCAGCAGCTTGTGTATCTGGCATTTATGCTCTGCATTAAGTGGACAGCACAGACTGACATCTCAAAAGGAAAACAGCATACTGAACATGCACACAGAGGCATGACATTTAGTTTTGGTAGATCTCTACCACCTTCAGCACATGCACAACAACAGGTCAAACAATGTGGAAGGAAGAAAAAGGGAAGCTGAATGACAATACAATAATGAGCGAATAATGTGGTTGATAATGTGGGCGGAATTTAAAGTGCAGGTTTCTCAGAGAGGAATTACCCTGAGCTCAGTCTGAAACTAAGGATGATTTTCAAGAGATATCTTCCATGAACATGGCATAAAACAGACACTTCAATTCAAAAATATTATCATCAGCTCTAAAAAAGTCTTTCGGTCAAATCTGTTCAAGTAGTGTTTAAATTTTGAAATAGATAGTGAATATAATATTTGTAAGTCACATGACACTCATGTTCCACCCTGACAAAGGCAAAGTAGCTCTTAACAAGTGAATGGACCTACTGACTGTTACTTAGGCTTCCACAGGTCTGCACTTTGTTGTTCAAATCTGGGCTTTGACAACCAAGTACAAGGAGTTATTCAGTATCTCTAAAATCATACCATTTTTGTCTGGCACTGACGTAGAGAAATGTTTTTATGCTTCCACTTCATCCATTCCTGATTATTGTAACTCCTATATTTAGCACTTAGTAAAAAATAACAAATCTGTCTAAGGCTGCAAATTGGTCCAAAATGAAGCTGTGGCGCTTTTTACTCTAAGAGAAGAGAATACATTACCCCTTGCTTTTATTGACTTCTAACTCCTTCAAGAATACAGCTCAAATTTCTATTCATCACTAAGCCCACACATACAAGGGCACACACTTAAGTCAGCAGAAGAAAAAAGCTCTTCTCATAATTCTGTATTTTCTTCACCTTCATAAGCATCAGCTAAAAACACACCTCTTTAAACTGACTCATATCTCCTGGACTATATTGTACTATTTTATTTATTTGATCTGGTTTTACCTTTTACTGTATAATGTTATTACTCCCATATGTTCTTTGTTTAAGCACTTTGTAATTATGTTAAGAAAAGTGCTTCACAAATTAACTTATGATTAAGATTGCATGTGCATTTGGAATTACCCAAAACAAAAACAACAAAAACAAAAAAACATAGTGGGGCATCGAAGTGGCCCAGTGGTCTAAAGGGCCTATACACTATGCAATAACAGCGATCTTGCAGGTACATTGCAAGTGCGAGATGGTTCTAATGAAGTATTGGTCGTGATCTATGTCAAACTGTAAAATATGTATTTTGAGATATGTCACATTGTGTGGATGCCTAGTGAATCGAAGGGCTACGATCTAAATAGAAACAAAAATACGCAAGCAGAGAAATCATCATCTCATTTGCCACATTTCTCTCACAGCTGTCAACTCAGCCAAAAATGGCACAGTGTAGTGTTTCTCGGCATCCTCCATTTGTTGTATGGCATCCCCCTCTCTACTGTTTACTACCAAGTAAAGGCAAAATGCCCCAAAAACTTAAACAGTGAAAAGGTTTAATCAAAAATACTGAACACTGGCACAAAATACCAGCTATCAATGGCTACAGTCCAAAAATATTTGTAGTGACTTTCCAAAACCAATATCATTTGAACTCTGGGGAGCAGTGGATTGCCGACTACCCCTGCACAAATGATGAAACCTGGAACCCACAAAGCTTACACACACACACACACACACAAAAACACACCCGCAGAGAGGCTAGTGACCGACTGAGACTGTACTCAACAGCCTTACGCAACACAACCATCCACTGTCCTCCTTCACTCGTACAAGAGGCAGATGAAACAAACGTCTTATCCTCTGAGGAGAGGCAGAGCGAGGTGATGGAACAAACAAACATAAAAAAAAAAAAGAGAGAGAGGAAAAACAAATAGTGCGGAAGGAGACGAGTGGGAGATGAGGGCTGCAAATTGGTTAGTGGCGGGAGCGAGAGTAGGAGCGAGGGATGGGAGGAGAAATACAGAGGACAAATACAAGAGGGACAGGAAATAGAGGACAAATAGGAGGATGAGGAAGAATAAACATGAGGATGATTGAGGAAGACATAAGACAGACAGCTGCAGACAGTGCAGCTGAAAAGCAAGTCTGTGACAGCAGCAAAGATAGCAGTAAGAGCAGATCATGCAGCAGTGCTATAGCACTACTGTAGCAGCAGTGCTATAGCACTACTGTAGCAGCAGTAGTAGTCACAAACAGTAAATTCTCAAATGAAGAGAGACCCAGGCCTTTATTAGGGATGAACCACTCTGACCAGTTGGATTGGTATCACTCAGATGTTACACAACCACAATAAATACAGTTTTGTGTTCTGCATTAAGCTCCTGCAGATAATCGTCACTTCCTGCATGTGCTTCAAAATTAATTCAAGGCAATGGTAGACCTTTACTGTGAAACCAAATGTGCTTACAATGCCATTCACGGTTAGCTGATGTTACCAGCATTAGCCTTCACATACCAAAACCTGACTCAATACAGTGTTTCTTAAAATAGATGTATGCTTTTTTGTCAGATGGTCGTTTTACAACATTGCATGGACAAAGTAATGTTTGATTTGATTACATGTTTAAAACAGCTTGATAAAGAAGAGCAGCTCAGAATTCATGGATTGACATTACATCTTTATTAACATTCTACTTTTAGCAACTAGAGAAAAACAAAACTGCGAAGGACCTATTTAACACTTGTTTAGCTGGCTTGTTTTTTCTCACAGCATCTTGTTTTAAGGCCTGTATCTGTTCAAAACTCCCGTAATCCTACAGCACAAACTGTGTATGTACGTTATATGGATTACACAATCACAAAAACTGTCGACAACAATATCATAAAATGCACAAGCCTTAAAAGAATGGTGAATAAATGTCCCCACATGCAGTTAAGAAGTTATGTGTTACAGTTACAGCATCATGTTACGTGCATAAGGGTGAAGCTAATGAATTCCATGCAGTGCGGTGCCACTATACAGATTCTAAACTTAGAAAAAAGAAAAAAGAAAGCCATGATATTGGATCAGTACTCTGTCCCTGATTTCATTTTAATTTACTGTTAATGCAAACTCAACATTTCCTCTATTTTTACCTGCTGTCTTGATAAATTCAGAACAATGTATATTTCCACACCACTGGAAACAACATTAAAGACAATGAATTTGTTTATTAATTTTCTTAATTAATTCCAACTGCAGCAACTTTGCCTTTTTTCATGCTTTTCATTCCACTTGCTACAGATGTTTCACATTAAAAGCCTACCAGGAGAGGGAGGGATTATGTCTTTTAAGGCTTTTAATCTGTGCAGTGCAAGTGCATTTACAGTAGTGTTGCATTTACAGTAGTTTAACACTGAACAAAAAAACAGCAAAGTAGAAGCAATTTGAATTAATTAGTGAATGAGAGCATGTGTGAAATCTCAACTCAAGGTCCACTTGCTAGCTTTTTCTGAGCTTCCAGTCAATGCTGAGAACGGTTTTGATCAAAGCTCAGAAAAAGGCAGGATTTGTGTTATGTTATCACGCTGCACCTATTTTGATCACTTCTACTTTGCCGTTTTTTCATTCATTTAGCTACTTCCTGCACAGATGTTTCACATTAAAAGCTTTCCAGCAGCCTAATCCCAAGGTCCAGAATGAACTTCCACGCTCAAATGAGAAAGTATTTCTGTTAAAAAGAGAAACTAATAGCAACAAAGTGCGAGTATGATGGGATTATATCATTGTACTGATGGAATTAGTGCTGTGGAAATGTACATTATGCTGAATTTACCATTATTTGAGACTGAATACCGACTTTTATTTGACAATTATTGGCAGTTGTGGTGGTGACAGCAGTAGTACAGAGTTCCTAGTAGCAGCTGTAGCAGTAGCAGCCGTACTGTAGTACATTAGTAGTTGTAGTAGTGCTGCAGAGAGCGGATTGTCTTCTTGAGGCTGCCTTATTAACATCATAAAAGAGAATAATAAAACTGCCACTGGCTGGATGAGCCAATGATGCCAAAGACAGACAGTCGCAGTGGAGGTAGGAGGAAGAAATAGAAG